>QKWP01002777.1:9614-34436 GCA_003550325.1 Gigaspora rosea | reverse complement strand
CAATAAATTGGAAAAATTGCAAGACAGCTGAACGAAGAAAACAGCATCTTTCCGATACTCTTGTCAGATGGTCCGAAATCTATAGGCTTTTATACTTCAATTCCATTAGATTCCTGGTAGTGGACCCAATGCATTGCCTCTTCTTGGGAATAGCAAAATAGATCGTAACTAGATTATGGATTGGAGGTGAAAGGTTAACTTCTCAAAATTTAAAAATTATGCAGCAATTGGCAGATAAAATCGTTGTGCCATTAGATATTGGTAGAATTCCATGTAAAATCTCTACTGGTGAAGGATTTTCAAGGTTCACAGCAGACCAGTGGAAGACTTTTATCCTCGTATATGCTACCACTATTTGTTGGAATCTGTTATGTGATGCTGATAGGAAAATTCTTACTTATTTCGTCTGGGCTTGTAGCATATTGGTTTGTAGAATAATCGATGAAAGAGATTTAGAAGAAGCACACCAATGTTTGATAGCCATGATAAAAATTATCGAAGACATATATAGTCCTGAGAAGATTTCTCCAAACCTTCACCTATGCCTTCACATATCTGAATGTGCATTAAATTATGGTCCTTTACATTCTTTTTGGTGTTTCAGTTTTGAACGGATGAATGGATTACTAGGTAAATATAATTGAAAAATTAATAATTTGTTTAAAACAAAAGTTAATAACAGGCGGTCGATATCTCTATCTTCTAAACAATATTAATTAAATTTTTAGGAAGCTACAAAAATAGTAATAGAAAAATTGAGCTGGAACTTATGGACATCATCCAACGAAACAGACAAATTGACGAATTAATTAATAATAGTAATTGTGCTAATTTATCCGAAAATTTGTCTATTTTGGCTTCAAAAAAATCTTCCGGCAGTTTGGGTAATTATGAAATGTCTAACAAAGATATAATAAATTTTCTCTCTATGTCAAAATTGGTAGAGGAAGGAATCGGCACTGGTACTGGGCCCAATTCATTTTCTGGAATCTTTCTTATACCAAAGAAAATGAATGCATACATTTTAAGAAACTTTATGGAGTTACTCGTTGAATATTATAATAATGCTTATGACACCAATATATTCGTTCTGCCCAAAGATTTGGATTTAGATGGGTCAATAGGCATATCATCTATAATAAATCAATATGGAAGAATATGAATAAGTGATGAAGTTTTTGGTTTTATATTTTCTAAAAGATATGAAAATTCATCAAGAATTCTTGCAAAATTTGCCGATGAAGATGGAGTAAATACGTATCCGGGCCAGGTTCAGTTCTTTTTTGAACATTATCTTGATTATCCAGAAGAATCAACAAAGCACAGCCTCGCCTATGTTCATTAGTATAAAAAAATACAAAATGGGAATTTAAGGTGTCATCTTAGCATCGGCAAAAAGGACGATAAGCTTTGTAACGTGGAATTATGGCATAATGATTTTTATGATATAGATCGTGATTGCATAATTCCGGTATATAACATACTGGAAAGATTTGTAGCAGGAACATTTACCGTTGGTTCAAGAAAGCATCAGGAATATATATCAGTGATCACATTAAATAGAAAGTACAATATATAATGCATATTGCATTGTATTACATGATAATCTATTATTATCTATATGTTAATTTACTATATTACTACTGTATTACTACTGTATTTTTAATTTATTATAAATTATATAAATATACTGTACATTATATATATGGAAAAATCAGCTATCTGATATTTATATTATAACGAATAATTGCGTCACATATTTTTCTTTAATATTTGTTCATTATGTTTCACTATATTAACATGTATAGACATATATATACTCAATATTTTGGTGCTTGTATAAACTTGATAAAATGAGTTGCTTGCTGGAAAGTATATATGAGTCATACTTAATAATATAGACATTACCATCTTAGCGTAAACATTATGAAAAATGATAAGTATATAAGGATTGCTCTCGCCCTTAGTTCACAATCTAATATATATTATATGAAATCATCCTTAAATAAAGACTATATACATATACATTTTATTATATAATAATTGCTTAAAGCTGTAAAATACTAGTTCTTTATTTGTATATTATTAACTGAAGAATCTTTAACTGAGAGGATTATCTAAATATCTAGATTATAAAAATTTCTATTTACGCTCATAATCTTAATGTTTCGAGTTTAATTTATTATATCGATATCGATGTATACAGATATTTGATTGCTGATATTTTTAGAAAAATAGCAGAAATCTCACAGATCTATCACTGATATTATAACGCACTTTCATTCAACATAAGCTAGCCGATATTAGCCGATATTGGTCGATATCTGATTAAAATTTTCTGATATAATAACCAAAATATAATCTAAGTTTCTTCAAAATATTGGTCTTTTCGATATTTATCTAAAATTTTCTCATAAAAAATCAAAATATCAGACAGATTTTGGCAACATATAAACCAGTTGTTTTAGTTAGTGATATTTTGTTAAACTATCGTTATGTAATATAGAAATATCGGATAGCAGATAGTTTGTCAGATATTTTCATGTTCGACCTGTGTATAAATGAAAAAAGTTAGTCAAACATAAAACTGTATAAAAAAAAAGTGAAAAAATTAATGATCATCAATAAGGGAGCTTCCAGAAATCAGCTGATTTTTGGGTGGGTGGTTGGGCCAGCTGAAGCAGTGTCTGAAATTCAAATTTTTTTTTATTGCGCATTGCAACTAACTAAATAATTTTATTTGCAAATTTTAAAAATAATTATTTTTTCCGCAACTAAAATATATTTTATTATTGCAATAATAAAAAAATAGTTGCGCAAATAAAACATCTATTTACAGAATAATGAGGTAATATTAAGTAGGGTTCCTCAAATTCAAATCAGATCAAATATTGGATCAATTTGAATTTGATCAAATCAAATTGACCCTGATTTGAATTTAATTTGATCAAATATTTGAATTTGAATTTGATTTGAATTTGAATTTTTAATAATAATTTTCAAATAAAATCAAATATTTGTCAAATCAAATCAAATTTGACCATATTTGAATTTGATCAAATCAAATATAGTCAAATTTGAATTTGAATTTGATCAAATATTTGATTCAAATATTTGAAGATCAAATCAAATTGCAGAACCCTAATATTAAGGGTTTCAGAATTGAAATTCGTACAAATCTTATTTATTTTTTAATTAAAAATTTATTTCATGATTTTCCTTATTATATAAATTATTTTTATTGTTAATTAATACTTGCTTTATGCTTAATATGCCTAAAATTTCACAATGGCAACATCAAATTAAACAAATACATCAGCAAAATTTTTAAACAGATATATATCGATATATAGCAGTTAATTGATATATATTAATTGAGCATTATCGATGTATATTAATTAACTGCTATATATCGATATATGGGCAGTCAAAAGTAGAAACCAAGGAATTTGACTTTTTTAAAAAATTAGCTTTTAGATTAATTGGATATATTTTTTAAAGCTGAATCTTTTTTATTTAATAATGAAAATATAATTAATTAGTAAATTTTGAAGTTATAGTCGTTTAAAAACTTTTAAACAGTAAAACAGCAAAATCTAAAAATAGATCAATATCTAACATCATACAATTTTCATCGGTAGATCTATAAAAATTAGCCAATCAGTTGAA
Source organism: Gigaspora rosea (assembly GCA_003550325.1). NCBI lineage: Eukaryota > Fungi > Glomeromycota > Glomeromycetes > Diversisporales > Gigasporaceae > Gigaspora > Gigaspora rosea. The sequence continues at coordinate 30,767 of QKWP01002777.1, read as the reverse complement.
TAACAAACAGGTTTATAATCTGGAATTGTTATTTTTAGGTTTGTTTTGTTTTGTGTAACAAAATATGGTTTGCACCAATTTGGATTGATAGTTCTCGAGAAATCACTAGTAAATACTGGCTAATTTTTTTAAAAAAATTAACTATAGTTTACAAACAATTTCTCAAGANGCTTTTATACTTCAATTCCATTAGATTCCTGGTAGTGGACCCAATGCATTGCCTCTTCTTGGGAATAGCAAAATAGATCGTAACTAGATTATGGATTGGAGGTGAAAGGTTAACTTCTCAAAATTTAAAAATTATGCAGCAATTGGCAGATAAAATCGTTGTGCCATTAGATATTGGTAGAATTCCATGTAAAATCTCTACTGGTGAAGGATTTTCAAGGTTCACAGCAGACCAGTGGAAGACTTTTATCCTCGTATATGCTACCACTATTTGTTGGAATCTGTTATGTGATGCTGATAGGAAAATTCTTACTTATTTCGTCTGGGCTTGTAGCATATTGGTTTGTAGAATAATCGATGAAAGAGATTTAGAAGAAGCACACCAATGTTTGATAGCCATGATAAAAATTATCGAAGACATATATAGTCCTGAGAAGATTTCTCCAAACCTTCACCTATGCCTTCACATATCTGAATGTGCATTAAATTATGGTCCTTTACATTCTTTTTGGTGTTTCAGTTTTGAACGGATGAATGGATTACTAGGTAAATATAATTGAAAAATTAATAATTTGTTTAAAACAAAAGTTAATAACAGGCGGTCGATATCTCTATCTTCTAAACAATATTAATTAAATTTTTAGGAAGCTACAAAAATAGTAATAGAAAAATTGAGCTGGAACTTATGGACATCATCCAACGAAACAGACAAATTGACGAATTAATTAATAATAGTAATTGTGCTAATTTATCCGAAAATTTGTCTATTTTGGCTTCAAAAAAATCTTCCGGCAGTTTGGGTAATTATGAAATGTCTAACAAAGATATAATAAATTTTCTCTCTATGTCAAAATTGGTAGAGGAAGGAATCGGCACTGGTACTGGGCCCAATTCATTTTCTGGAATCTTTCTTATACCAAAGAAAATGAATGCATACATTTTAAGAAACTTTATGGAGTTACTCGTTGAATATTATAATAATGCTTATGACACCAATATATTCGTTCTGCCCAAAGATTTGGATTTAGATGGGTCAATAGGCATATCATCTATAATAAATCAATATGGAAGAATATGAATAAGTGATGAAGTTTTTGGTTTTATATTTTCTAAAAGATATGAAAATTCATCAAGAATTCTTGCAAAATTTGCCGATGAAGATGGAGTAAATACGTATCCGGGCCAGGTTCAGTTCTTTTTTGAACATTATCTTGATTATCCAGAAGAATCAACAAAGCACAGCCTCGCCTATGTTCATTAGTATAAAAAAATACAAAATGGGAATTTAAGGTGTCATCTTAGCATCGGCAAAAAGGACGATAAGCTTTGTAACGTGGAATTATGGCATAATGATTTTTATGATATAGATCGTGATTGCATAATTCCGGTATATAACATACTGGAAAGATTTGTAGCAGGAACATTTACCGTTGGTTCAAGAAAGCATCAGGAATATATATCAGTGATCACATTAAATAGAAAGTACAATATATAATGCATATTGCATTGTATTACATGATAATCTATTATTATCTATATGTTAATTTACTATATTACTACTGTATTACTACTGTATTTTTAATTTATTATAAATTATATAAATATACTGTACATTATATATATGGAAAAATCAGCTATCTGATATTTATATTATAACGAATAATTGCGTCACATATTTTTCTTTAATATTTGTTCATTATGTTTCACTATATTAACATGTATAGACATATATATACTCAATATTTTGGTGCTTGTATAAACTTGATAAAATGAGTTGCTTGCTGGAAAGTATATATGAGTCATACTTAATAATATAGACATTACCATCTTAGCGTAAACATTATGAAAAATGATAAGTATATAAGGATTGCTCTCGCCCTTAGTTCACAATCTAATATATATTATATGAAATCATCCTTAAATAAAGACTATATACATATACATTTTATTATATAATAATTGCTTAAAGCTGTAAAATACTAGTTCTTTATTTGTATATTATTAACTGAAGAATCTTTAACTGAGAGGATTATCTAAATATCTAGATTATAAAAATTTCTATTTACGCTCATAATCTTAATGTTTCGAGTTTAATTTATTATATCGATATCGATGTATACAGATATTTGATTGCTGATATTTTTAGAAAAATAGCAGAAATCTCACAGATCTATCACTGATATTATAACGCACTTTCATTCAACATAAGCTAGCCGATATTAGCCGATATTGGTCGATATCTGATTAAAATTTTCTGATATAATAACCAAAATATAATCTAAGTTTCTTCAAAATATTGGTCTTTTCGATATTTATCTAAAATTTTCTCATAAAAAATCAAAATATCAGACAGATTTTGGCAACATATAAACCAGTTGTTTTAGTTAGTGATATTTTGTTAAACTATCGTTATGTAATATAGAAATATCGGATAGCAGATAGTTTGTCAGATATTTTCATGTTCGACCTGTGTATAAATGAAAAAAGTTAGTCAAACATAAAACTGTATAAAAAAAAAGTGAAAAAATTAATGATCATCAATAAGGGAGCTTCCAGAAATCAGCTGATTTTTGGGTGGGTGGTTGGGCCAGCTGAAGCAGTGTCTGAAATTCAAATTTTTTTTTATTGCGCATTGCAACTAACTAAATAATTTTATTTGCAAATTTTAAAAATAATTATTTTTTCCGCAACTAAAATATATTTTATTATTGCAATAATAAAAAAATAGTTGCGCAAATAAAACATCTATTTACAGAATAATGAGGTAATATTAAGTAGGGTTCCTCAAATTCAAATCAGATCAAATATTGGATCAATTTGAATTTGATCAAATCAAATTGACCCTGATTTGAATTTAATTTGATCAAATATTTGAATTTGAATTTGATTTGAATTTGAATTTTTAATAATAATTTTCAAATAAAATCAAATATTTGTCAAATCAAATCAAATTTGACCATATTTGAATTTGATCAAATCAAATATAGTCAAATTTGAATTTGAATTTGATCAAATATTTGATTCAAATATTTGAAGATCAAATCAAATTGCAGAACCCTAATATTAAGGGTTTCAGAATTGAAATTCGTACAAATCTTATTTATTTTTTAATTAAAAATTTATTTCATGATTTTCCTTATTATATAAATTATTTTTATTGTTAATTAATACTTGCTTTATGCTTAATATGCCTAAAATTTCACAATGGCAACATCAAATTAAACAAATACATCAGCAAAATTTTTAAACAGATATATATCGATATATAGCAGTTAATTGATATATATTAATTGAGCATTATCGATGTATATTAATTAACTGCTATATATCGATATATGGGCAGTCAAAAGTAGAAACCAAGGAATTTGACTTTTTTAAAAAATTAGCTTTTAGATTAATTGGATATATTTTTTAAAGCTGAATCTTTTTTATTTAATAATGAAAATATAATTAATTAGTAAATTTTGAAGTTATAGTCGTTTAAAAACTTTTAAACAGTAAAACAGCAAAATCTAAAAATAGATCAATATCTAACATCATACAATTTTCATCGGTAGATCTATAAAAATTAGCCAATCAGTTGAATAACAAACAGGTTTATAATCTGGAATTGTTATTTTTAGGTTTGTTTTGTTTTGTGTAACAAAATATGGTTTGCCAATTATCTCAAAACTCATGATTATCCAATTTTCTTGGTTTCTACTTTTGACTGTCCATATTTTAATAACAATATATAACGATTCTTGATATATAACAATTATAATCACTTTCGATTACTAACGATTTTATAAAATTCATCAGATTTTTTCAAACTTTCGCCAATGTTTTCTTGAAAACTAATAATCAAATCGGCTCAAATTTTTACTATGAATAATATATTTATTCATTTATAACATATTAGAATTTCAACCAATTTGGATTGATAGTTCTCGAGAAATCACTAGTAAATACTGGCTAATTTTTTTAAAAAAATTAACTATAGTTTACAAACAATTTCTCAAGAACCATTGATCCAAATTAGCTGAAATTTTACTATATTATAGTTAAATAAATATATTATTCGCAGTAAAAATTTGAGCCGATTTTGATTAGTATTTATTGAGAAAATATTTGGCAAATTTTGAAAAAATCTAATGAATTTTTGTTATATATTATTAATAATCAATAATGATAATACTCAGCAGGAGTATTGCATATCAAGTGCAATTATTCAAGTTTGTATTTTTAATTAATTACAATAGGACCCGAACATTTCTCATATAGGTTATAACTGGATTTTGGCCAATTTTGACCCAATTTGCTAAAAATAACAAAATATTTGTTTAAATAACTTTTGATCTAGTAATTAGAATTAAATGAACTTTTTTTGATAGATGCAACTCACTGAGAGCTTTATTTTAAAAAAAAGTTTGTTCAAATTGGTCCACTAGATGCCAAGATAATTGGCAAAAAACTGTTTTTTGCTTCTTTAAATTTTAGGGGTTTTTGCTAAAAAAAACAAGTATGACCTTTATACTAGATGTCTGGGGTCCTATTACAATCGATTATAATCAATATAAGAAAATCACTTTCCTATTTAAAAATTTCTGATGAAATTTATAGATCATATCCAAATTTGTATAAATATTGAAAGATAAAAATTATCTACTAAACTGCATATAATAATCCGGTATAAAATCTGCAAGTGAATTAAATATTTTACTTGCGGATATGCATAATTTAAAATTATATGCGGAAACCTTGTAGAAATTTAGAAAATTTATCTGCAGATTCCGTACTTGCAAAAATTTAAAATTTGTTTGCAGTTCGCAACTTCCGCAATTCAATTTCAAATACTAAGCTGAAGTATCAGGTGTAATTCCGGCCAAAATTTCATAACTCCAGCCAAAGTTGCAAAATTATTTTTGACCAAAATTATAGATTTATTAATAATATTTAATAATTAATAACTTTTAATTTACTGGACTAAATTTGATGATTCAACTACCAAAATGATTCTCTTAACAAGAGGATTCTAGTGAGCCCAAAATTGATAAAATCCAATCACAGGATCCTGTGATCAGAATAGATTTGTGTTACTATAAAAGCTCTATAATTTATTAAATAATTATAATCTATTTATAGTAACACAAATTTATTTCGATCTTAGGATCCTGTGATTGGATTTTAACGATTTTGGGCTTGTTAGAATCCTTTCATTGAGAGGATCATTTTGGTAGTAAAATCATTGAAATCAGCCTAGTAAATTAGAAGTTATTAACAATTAAATATTAAATTTTAATTGTTAATAACTTCTGATCTACTAGGCCGATTTTGATGATTTTACTACCAAAATGATCCTTTCAATGAGAGGATTCTAAACAAGCCCAAAATTTAAAATCCAATCACAGAGTCATAAAATCGAACTAAATTTGTGTTACTATAAATTGGTTATAATTGTTTAATAAATTATAGAACTTTTATAGTAATACAAATCTATTCCGATCACAGGATTCTGTGCTTGGATTTTAACAATTTTGGGCTTACTAGAATCCTCTCGTTAAGAGGATTATTTTGGTAGTTGAATTATCAAATTTGGTTTAGTAGATCAAAAATTATTTACTATTAAATACTATATTTAACTTTTTAATAATTGTAAAATCTGATTGACTAATTGGGGTATCAGGTGTGGGTATAGATGGTGGTGAAATTAAATTTTAATTTTGTAAATTTCAACGGTTGAAAATTAAATTCAACTGTTGAAACCGAAATTATTTTCAACAGTTGAAATTAATTTAATAGCCAAAATTAATTCAACGGTTGAAATTAAATTAACCGCAAAATTAATTCAACTGTTGAAATAATTTAATCATTAAAGTTAATTTGGCTGTACTGGGAACGGAGTGCAACGTAGTGTATGTTATCTGAGGAGTGAAATGATGTAAACAAATACTGTTCTTTGATTGGTTATATTTTCACATAACATTGTGGTCCGATTTGCATTTTATTTAATACATGATTATCCCTTTCAAAGGATTATTTTAAGTATTTCAAGTTTAAGCTATGCCTCGTTTTTTTTTGATTTATTTCTGATATTACCGGTTTTGTCTATTGATATATCACTTGATTTAAGTATTCAAATATATATATATATTTTTTTATAATATNATTGATATATCACTTGATTTAAGTATTCAAATATATATATATATTTTTTTATAATATTTACTAATGCTATTTATGACTCCATTCTTATACAAAATGCTTCTTATACTGCGTTTCATCATAATACCTGAATAAGTTAAACTTTTAGATATGATTAAATGATTATAGTTAATTTCTATACAAATTTAACTTCTAATTATAAAATATTGAATAAACACAATATATTATTTAAATTTTATACTTGATTAATTATATTATATAATGCTGTACACATATAGGTTAGGATGTAAATAATTTATTAGTTAGTATTAATAAACTGTTAAAACATTCATTTTTTAAAACTTCTAATATAATCTACTAATATCTTGATAAGCAAGTTATATCAAGAATGTCATCACATTTTAACAATTGTTTTATCGTGATAGTACCAAATCAGCTTTAACTGCATACAGTATCATATGTTGATTTGTAGTAAATCAAGTATCATACTGAACTTTTGTTAAGCTTATCAACAGCATTGTGTAGCTACCTTATTAAATTTTTGGTCCCAAATAAAATAGAAAGCCTGATTCCAAACTCAATTAATGAGAGTTAAATAAAAGATTTGGAAGTTTGGGTTTTGATTCCAAATAAATTAAAAACAACGTAGTAATATTGAGGGTTAAAAAAAATTTTGGGCCATAACTCTAGATATCTTAGCTATAACAAAAAAAATAAAACCTTGAGCATTTAGATTATAACTTCCAGACTTGGCGTATAGAATTTTTAATTGGTGAAAAATAAATTATTCAACCAATTGATTTTATTATCGCAATAACTAAAAAAGATGATTAGAAACTATAATAGTTGTACTAAAATTTAATAACTGCATTTAGCAACAAAAACTTTTGACAAAATTGCTATTAGTATTTCTTCAATTAATTGTAGTACTTGTGCATGATCTCTTTAATTAACTAATTACTTTGAGAGAAATGCTTGAGAACTCTTAAACTGTTAATTTTAATTTCAACTGTTGATTTAAGTTCAATATATGATTTAATTTTAACCACTGATTTAATTTCAACTATTGATTATTTTCAACTATTGATTTAATTTCAACGGTTGTTTTAATTTCAACTGTTGATTTAATTTTTGTATGTAAATTAATTTCAACAATTGAAATTTAATTCGGCATTTCAATCTTAAAAAATTTTTGGTGAAATTATTTCAACAATTTCTACTGCTGGATGTAGAAATTGCCACTATAATTTCACCGTCATCTATAGGTGTGGGTGAGTGGGGTAGGCTTATAGTAAACAAAAATTAGCTGATTTTTGGAAGCTTCCTAATAAGCATGGAAAACTTTCAATTCCGATGATTTCTGGAATCGATATTACACAAGTATTTATAACTTAAAACCAGAAGTTTTAGGTATAAGCAAACTTAAAAAAAAATCAACTATTGACATAATACTTTACTAATAAAACAACTTCCTAACAAGTATCTTATCAAGAAAATAAAGTTGCATCATCTTGCATTGCATGACTAAAGGTAAATCTAAGAAGAGTTGAAGTATTATCTATTGTATAGTAGCAAATAATAAAAACATATTACACTGCTTAATTCGTAGAGTTTCATGTTGTTTTATCTTTTTTTTTTTAATTAAAGTGCCTGTCTTGGGACTTAGAAATTTTATTCAAGATATTAGGGCCGTCGGCATTCTCTAAGATAAATACCGGCATTTGTTATATAGACGAGGATACATCTAGCCACACGTACACTTTTGGTGTCTAATTTGAGTGGTCTGGCCAAAGGTTCCACACTAGCTGCTAGGGTTCCTCAAATTCAAATCAAATCAAATATTGGATCAATTTGAATTTGATCAAATCAAATTGACCCTGATTTGAATTTGATTTGATTCAAATATTTGAATTTGAATTTGATTTGAATTTGAATTTTTAATAGTAATTTTCAAATCAAATCAAATATTTGTCAAATCAAATCAAATTTGGCCATATTTGAATTTGATCAAATCAAATATAGTCAAATTTGAATTTGAATTTGAACTTGATTAAATATTTGATTCAAATATTTGAAGATCAAATCAAATTGCGGAACCCTACTAGCTGCTATACCTGCAACCCAACTATGGGAATTGCCTATTTAAACCCTCTAATCCATGTTCCGCCTGCCAACCCATCTTGTATCACCAGAACAGGCCCATTACATAAGTCAGTTAGCAAGTTCTGGATACTTATCCATTGTCTTAGGACCCAGCCGGGTATTCCCGGTCCTGTTATCCTCGACGGGAGACTTGGTAGAGCGGTACCTGTCCTATACCAGGTATTCACCTACACTTTTGGTACTTATCACTATAACCAGTGATGTCACTTGGTTATTTGGCCGGCCAATGGCCGCGGCCATTGGCCGAGGCCAAAAGGCCAAAAATATAAATTTCATTTTTGGCTGAAACGGCCAAATAAAACTAGTAATTTGATTGGTTAAATCTTCACTTAAGTAATTTTTCTATATAACTTACTAAACCTTTGTTTATTAAACCTTTGCTCAAATTACTTATTAAACCTTTGTTCAAATTATACTTTTATATAACTTTTTAAACCTTCGCTTAAATTATTTTTATATAGTTTATTAAACTTTCACTTAAATTATTTTTATATAAGTTATTAAACCTTCACTTAAATTATTTTTTATATAATTTATTAACTTTCGCTAGATTTTTTTTTATATAGCTTAACAATTATTACTTAAGTTATCTTATATATTAATATGCTTTCAAAACGAACTTTCAAGCAAACTATTATAATTAAAAAAGAACTTGAAAAGAATCGTTAGATTTAATTATTCTTTCACGTATAGTTAAATATCGATCCGTTCTATAAGTTTTATTAATTCCAATAGTTCGTCAATTTCTTTATCGCAACTTTAGTAATAGCACATGAAAATAGATAACTATAGTGTTAATTAACTTTTTTTGGGAAGGTAATATACAATAAATACAATTCAAGAATATTGGTTCTTATAGTTAATAGTGTGGCTTTAAACAAAACCAGTACGTATATGTAATATATATTAACATTAGTATGCATATAATACAGTATTTTTATATACATTTCTTTTTTATTACTATACAGAGAAATTTGGCCACTTGGCCGTTTGGCCATTTGGCCATTGGCCAACGGCCATATCGGCCAAATAATTTTTATTGGCCTGGCCAATTGACATTCAACTTTGGCCGCAAAATTTTGGCCATTTTGGCCAAATAATTATATATTGGCCGATGGCCAATTAAATTTTCTTTGGCCGATTAAATTGCCATCACTGACTATAACCGAGGCCAACACTTGCAAGACAGAGTTACCCCTGTCCTCTTACCAATACCTACTTCTGCCCTTGTAAAGTTTGCCTGACCCCAGTACCCACTATTATTTTCTACCGGTCCTAACCAATGCATTCCAAACTTCCAATCCAGTTGGCCCGGAAGGGTTGATCTACCCAGCATTAGGTGCTATTATGGTTTTTCTCTCCTTGGTACCTAATTCTATAACATAGGTCCTTTTCCTCCGGTACGACTCCGGCAGCCAGGTTGGTAGACCTTGTCCCTGAGGTCAATGTCCGGTTCTTCGGTTTTGGTCTAGTATTCCAGTTTTGGTTAGCATTTTCATTTTTTTTTTTTTTTTTTTATATTATCAAGGTGAGGTTGTGCCTTGGACTTTTATTAGTATAGTTATCATTACAACATCCATGTCTATTATATTGATTCCTACAACTATTAAGTACCAAGACTTAGACTATTTTATCTATGACCTAAACCTTACCAGAGCATCCTATATGTCCCACTCATATACTCAACCTGGTTTTTGTACATATTGCTTGTCCTCTAGTAGTACCTGTAGTGCTGCCGCCGCCAGGTTTGTATTTCAAGCTATCTCTTGAATGCTGCTGTAACCTAGCCCGTATCTCAAGCCACTACCTTCCTATTAGTATCTATAGCATTACGCATGCTCTTGCAAAGTTCACTAACCCCAGTACTTCTCCCGTTCCTCTTCTGGTTTCTTTCCGGTTGCTTCCTTTACCCCTACCTCGCTTTCTTTTTCTGGTTACATTCCTACTCCCAATGCCGAGGACCCGGAAGGAGTGGTCTGCCTTGGCAAACCCAAGGTCTCCCTCTTCTTGGTACATGCTTCCATAACGCATGTCCTTTTCCTCCGGAGCGACTTCTGGCAGTCTGATTGGTAGAGCCCCGCCATAGGCCCTTTTGTTATAAGTCTGCTTCCGGTCAGTTCGTTTCTCGGTCAGTCCGCTTCTGGTCCGTCCCCAACTGATTTCTGTTTAAGTACTATCGAAGTCGGTTACCTCTTTAGATGCTGGTGAAATTAAATCGGAGTGGTGAAATGATTTCACCAATCACCAATCGGTATTGGTGTAACTGGTGTAACTGGTGTAACTAGTGAATTAGTGTAATTGGTGTAATTGGTGAATTGGTGAATTGGTGAATTGGTGAATTGGTGAATTGGTGAATTGGTGAAACGGTGAATTGGTGAATTGGTGAATTGGTGAGATGGTGGAATGGTGTTAACGCCCAATCAAATGCAAGATTTTGCGAACTCACCATACGTTCCTGGTATATCTAACGGATAACGGGTCACATCACTAAACGGCTCGGTGGCTGGGCTGGGTTGCTAAGTAAATAACTATCAAGTGAAACTCCATGAATAATAACGAATTAAAAAACTTACAAAACTCCAAACACGGAAAACACCAACCAGATTACTACGCTAAAAATAACCAAAATTATCCCATGGGTACTACGTGTTTTTTTTCTAGGTTATTCATTTAGATCGGTGTGATTAAAATTGTAGCACATTGAATTGCTTAAAATTCTCATATATCAGCAATAGGCTTTAGATTTTTATTTTTTTTATTTATTCGTTATTTGTTCAATAATTAATTAATTAACTATTAAATAAAAAAGCATTTTATTTAATTGTTTAAAAATTACATATTTTAAAAAAGACAATTAAAATTTTTATTGTTTGCACTATCATTTCGATTTTAAATATCTTGAAAAGTCAAAGGCATTAAACTATTTGCTGTATCGCTTAAGGGTGGTCTTGGTAGTGCTGAAATTCTACAGATAATGGTCATGGAATTCGTGATAGCTTTCTAATACCGGGTGGTGGTTTAAAAGATATAATGCTCCTTGTGATAGTTTATTCAATCTTTATGATAGTTCTTACAACAGTTTTGACAATAGTTCTTGTAATAGTCCTAATAATAGTTCTTGCATTAAAATAACAGATTAATAGAATAATAAACTTCATTTAACCACAAGTCCACGAAATCTTGTACTGATATATTCCTGCGATATAAGCAATGATTACAACGTTTGGGGGTTCTCAAACTGTTGGATTGCTCATTTTCAAAATAATGCCCGTGGGTTCTGCAATTTTCGTTTGTTTATATATATAGTAATAAATAAAAGTATTCGCATAAGTAAATTCAAAGAGTACACCAAAACGAATACTCTATTTCTTGTAGTTCTTTTGTTCAGCACTTCAATTAGATAATGAATTGTAAAAAAGTTTTTCAATAGTTAATAGTCTCACGAAATCTGTTAACTGAACGTAACCCACCTTGAAGTGCATTTGTCAGTGTTCTCTACACGCTTTCTTTGGTTGTAGCAGTGTTGCGGTTTCTTATGTCTATTTCGTTAGAAAAAAAGAGTTAAAGAAATAAATTGGAATGATTACGTTAGAGGAACAAATGACAACACAGAAAGGTCGTCCCTTTCTAATTTGCCTAAATTGATTAAAAAACAGTTGCTAGTCTGTAAAACTATTATATAGATAAAAAAATTACTGGCTTTACTCTATATCACTCCCGAGTCTAAGTTATGAATTTCGCGCAACCATTAAATTAAATGCCGTTTCACCAATTCACCATTTCACCGTTTCACCAATTCACCGTTTCACCAATTCACCGTTTCACCGTTTCACCGATTCACCATTTCACCAATTCACCAATTCACCTATTCACCAATTTCACCAATTCACCAATTTCACCAATTTCACCAATTCACCAAAATAAAATTTTGGTGTAATTCTGGTGAAACTATTTCACCAATTCACCTGGTTGAAATGGGTTAATTTCACCAGCATCTATATTCGCTATGCTCCGGACAATTATTATCGTCCACGCAGCAATACAACAACAATTGGTGATAGCCTCGATATCATACCTGATAAAGGTAACGGTTGCATCATTTTATGTCATGGATCACCTGGTACTGGAAAAACTCTGACTGCTGAATGTGTGCTCGACGCACACGAGCTTGGAATGGATCATCCCGTAATGTAGCATATTTTATCGTAATATATATTATTACTTCATGTGATTTACTAACATGTTCATGTTCACTTCTTTTAATATATAGGCTAGAAGATAATTTGAGTAAGACATTAGAGATCGGATATACATGGAATGCTATCCTTTTACTTGACGAAGCAGACATTTATCTTGAAAGGCGTAGTACAAGCGATTTAAACCGCAACATGATGGTTTGTGTATTTTTGCGTCTGCTAGAATATTATAAAGGTATTAAATATTTCTTATTGTCATTTCCACCATATATTCTTAAAATTAGATTAATTTTGTTCATTTGCTTACATTAATAATTTCTCATCATTATTTATAATCATTTTCAGGTATCCTTTTCCTGACGACAAACCGTGGTAAAAATTTTGATGATGCTATTCGTTCGCGGATCAGCATATTTTTACATTACCCCACTCTTAGCAAAGATGACAAACTTAATATTTGGAAAAATTTTGTCAGACGCGCTAATCTATCTCTCGAAGTAAATGAACAATTAGCTGAACACGAGTTGAACGGTCGTGAAATTCGTAATATTTTTCATATCTCACGAATGATTGCTGATAGCAAAGAAGAAGAATTGACTACAAGTCTTATTATTGATATTATCAACGAATACAAAAGTGGTTTGGATAAATTAGATGATTAGCTGAAAATTTGTAAGATTTAAATTTTTATATCATTAAATCAGTTTTAGTGATTTTACTATCATCAAACGTCTCTACAAATTTTTATCTTAGAATTAAAAGCAGTTAGTTTACTTCTTATATGATACAATAAAAAATTTACAATCTACCGGTATTTTAAAGCTATCATTAGAACCTACACTGCCTTTATAACTTTAATTAAAAAGCACGTATTTGTTAATTTTTTAACTAATCGTATCAGGGATACCGAATATTTGATTGTGAAAGCAATTATTTGATCTCAATTAATTGATTGGTGGTGCCACAGTTTTGTAAATGTGATAACTTACTGGTTCTGATCTTGACGTCAAAATTATCGAACTTATAAGCTTATACGAATAAAAAAAACCCGTATATGATTGGATAAAGAAGTGGTTTTTTTTTTCTTTTTTTAAAAACACGTATACTGAAATTGATTACAATGAGCGCAAAAGTTCAAAAAAATGCTACGTAGAAGCCTTTTTTCGAACGTTAGTTTTCGTTTGTAAAGTATTTTATACGGACTGGAGAAAGACTCTTGACTCGTATGCCTTGGAATATCTTTTATTGCTAAGAGTAAATGGTAAAATGTGGTCGATTCAAGACATTCACCAAATTAAACAATAATTTATACATGTATATGATTACATTTATTTTAATGGAAATTTTAGTTACTGTATTTTTGCAATAACTTTTTTGATACTTTTATTATAAAAATTGCAATTAATTGTTTTGCAATTGTTTGTTTGTAACAAAATGTTAATTGACTATAATTGTGTAATAATTTAATTGCGATTATATTATTAATTTAAATTTTATATATAAAAAAAAAGATTTATAACTAACTATTAAATACGCTTTTTTAACTCTGTGTGAAAAATGTTGTATCAAAATTGAAAAACTAATTAATTTAAATATTCGAATAATGTAAAAATTATACTGTAAGTGCATAAGGTACTTACACATTTAAAATTTGGGTCTCCCAACATGTTTACTTACTACTGAATTATAAAGTTTTGGAAAATATAAACGTCTACCTGTGTAAATTGCCTGTTCATGAGTCTGATAATCAATTGAAGAGTTTATTGCTGAATTTTTAATTGCCTCAACTTGTTTATATAATTTAGTTTTTTCATCATTTAAGTCGAGTAAACATTTTTTTAATATGCATACTAATTTCTCAGCAGTAGGCCGATACTGAGCTTCATCATCTAAGCATTTATTAATTAAAGCTAGAAATAATTGAGGAACTTCGCATTTGATTTCAGGTTTACTACCTAGGCAAATTTTAATCGCTAGATCTTCATCATGTGAAGTGTCGTGGTATGGTCTACGTCCAGTAAAAATTTCTAACATAATCATGCCAAATGAGTAAATATCAGATGCTTTAGTATATGGTTCTTTCATTAAAACTTCTGGAGCAATATAAGGTAAAACACCGTAAATTTCATTAGGTTCAGATTTCATATTAATAGCTATTGAAAGTCCTAAATCTGTAATATACGCATTATATGATTCATCCAACAATATATTTCCACTATGCAAATCCCGGTGAATAATATCTTGAAAATGAATCGTTTCAAGATCAGAAGCAATACAGAGTAATAGATTTAATTTATTTTCCCATTTCATTTTTGCTATTTCACCTAAATTTTTATGTAATGAACCCTTCTCTGCATATTCCATAACTAGAATATAATCTTTAGTAGAGTAATCTTTTGATATACCAAAACATTTTAGAAAGGCTGGATTTTTATAACCAATTTCGCAAAATGTTTTCAACTTATTAAAAATAAATTAATTTAAATTGTAAGTATAACGCACGAATATTTAAAAATTAATATGATATAAATATTAATATAAAAACCTTACTTCTTTTATAAATTCTTCACGGCGGCTGTTCGATCCACGAATTAATTTAAGTGCAACTGTTTTCCGTAAGTTTTGATTAAACCAATTAGCACTATATACTGTCGCAAATCCACCTTTTTCAATCTCTTTAATATTTTCAAATTCATTATAAAGAATACATAACAATTGATTGTTGGTTACAGGTAATACTTCTTTCAAATCATCTATTTATAAAATAATTATATTATGTTATTTTTAGTTGTAAGCTATTAGTCTAATATTATTTATAAGTTACCTAATATTAATTTTTTTAACCTGTAGAAAATTTAATTAAATAAATTAAAATAAATTAATATAATTAAATATATATATAATCAATAAAATTTAAAAGCTTATTTACTTTTGAAGCCAATTATCAGCTTTTTGTAAATCTTTTAATATTCCAATTCCATTTTTATAACAATCACAAACCATATATATTCCATCCAAATGATTCTTTTCAGCTGATTTTTCAAAATAAATAAACGCATTTTGTTCATCCCATTCAACACCAAGTCCATTTTTATAGCAATAACCAACTTGAAATATTCCATCTACATGTCCCTTTTCTGCAGATTTTTGATAATAAATAAATGCTTCATATTCATCTTTTTTAACACCAATTCCATTTTGATAACAATAACCAACTTGAAAAATTCCATCCACATGTCCATTTTCTGCAGACTTTTGATAATAAATAAATGCTTTTTGTTCATCCTCTTTAACACCAATTCCATTTTGATAGCAGTAACCTACTTGAAACATTCCTTCCGCATTTCCCATTTCTGCCAATTTTTGGTAATAAGTGAATACCTCATCCTTTTCAACACCAATTCCATTTTTATAACCAATTTGATCTATCGCGATAGGATATCCCATACCTGCATATTTCTGATAATAAGAAAATGCTTTGTGTTCATCTTTTTCAACACCTATTCCATGATGATAACAAAAACCAACTTTATTTATTGCAACAGCATGACCCATATCCGCAGATTTTTGATAGTGAGCAAATGCCTTACATTCATTTTTTTCAACGCCAATTCCATTTTGATGACAATATCCAACTTGAAATATTCCCTCAGAATAACCCACTTCAGCAGATTTTTGAAAATAAATGAATGCCTTATGTTCATCCTTTTTAACACCTATTCCATTTCTGTAACAATCACCAACTTGATTTATTGCAGCATCATGACCTATATCTGCAGATTTCTGATAATAGTTGAATGCCATGTATTCATTTTTTTCAACTCCAATTCCATGATGATAACAATTTCCAATGTTATATAGTGCAACAGCATTTTCAATCTTGGCAGATTTTTGATAATAAATGAATGCTTTCTTTTCATTCTTTTCGACACCAAGTCCATTCTCCAATTCCATGATGATAACAATTTCCAATGTTATATAGTGCAACAGCATTTTCAATCTTGGCAGATTTTTGATAATAAATGAATGCTTTCTTTTCATTCTTTTCGACACCAAGTCCATTCTGATAACAATAACCAACTTGATTTATCGCGTCAACATATTCCGCATCAGCAGATTTTTGATAATAAACAAATGCCTTATGCTTATATCTTTCAACTCCTATTGCATTTTGATAACAATAACCAACATTATATGTTCCTTCAATATTACCCATTTTAGCAGATTTCTGATAATATTCGAATGCCTTCCGTCCATCTTTTTCAACTCCTATTCCATTTCGATAACAATTTCCAAGGCTATTTATCGCAACAGCATTTCCCATCTCTGCAGATTTTTGAAAATTTATGAATGCCTTCTGTCCATTTGTTTCAACTCCAATTCCGTTTTGATAACAATACCCAACATCATATATTGCATCAACATTACCCATATCAGCAGATTTCTGGTAATATTCGAATGCCTTCTGTTTATCTTTTTCAACCCCTATTCCATTTTGATAGCAATGTCCAACTTGATTTATTGCAATAGAATTCCCCATATCAGCGGATTTTTGATAATAAACAAATGCCTTATGTTTATCCTTTTCAACTCCTTTCCCATTGAGATAACAATTACCAACTTGATTCATTGCAATAGCAAGACCCATATCTGCAGATTTTTGATAATGTATAAATGCCTCGTATTCATCCCATCCAACTCCAGTTCCATTTTGATAACATTTGCCAACTTGATATATGGCATTAATATCACCTATCTTGGCCAATTTTTGATAATAAACAAATGCTATTCCATTTTGATAACATAATTTAACCATACGTATTCCTTCAGCATCACCCATATTAGCAGATTTCTGATAATATTCGAATGCTTTATGTCCATCTTTTTCAACTCCAATTCCATTTTCATAACAATATCCAACATCATATATTGCATCAACATTACCCATATAAGCAGATTTCTGGTAATATTCGAATGCCTTATGTTCATCTTTTTCAACCCCATTTCCATGATAGTAGCATTCTCCAACATCATATATTGCACCAGCATCACCCATATCAGCAGATTTCTGATAATATTCTAATGCCTTCTGTCCATCTTTTTCAACTCCAATTCCATTTTGATAACAAAATCCAACCATACGTGTTCCCTCAGAATTACTCATATTAGCAGACTTCTGATAATATTCGAATGCCTTCTGTCCATCTTTTTCAACTCCTATTCCATTTTTATAGCAATTACCAATTTGATTTATTGCAACAGCATTACCCACCTCAGCAGATCTCTGATAATATTCGAATGCCTTCTGCCCATCGTTTTCAACTCCAATTCCATATTCATAACAATATCCAACCATACGTGTTCCCTCAGAATTACCCATATTAGCAGATTTCTGATAATATTCGAATGCCTTCTGTCCATTTTTTTCAACTCCAATTCCATTAAAATAACAATCACCAACAAACATGCTCCTTCAACATTCCCCATATTAGCAGATTTCTGATAATATTCGAATGCCTTCTGTCCATCTTTTTCAACTCCAGTTCCATATTCATAACAAACTCCAACCATACGCGTTCCCTCAGAATTACCCATATTAGTAGATTTCTGATAATATTCGAATGCCTTCTGTCCATTTTTTTCAACTCCAATTCCATTAAGATAACAATCTCCAACATAACGTGTTCCTTCAACATTCCCCATATTAGCAGATTTCTGATAATATTCGAATGCCTTCTGTCCATCTTTTTCAACTCCAATTCCATTTTGATAACAAAATCCAACATTACGTGTTCCCTCAGAATTACTCATATTAGCAGACTTCTGATAATATTCGAATGCCTTCTGTCCATCTTTTTCAACTCCTATTCCATTTTTATAGCAATTACCAATTTGATTTATTGCAACAGCATTACCCACCTCAGCAGATCTCTGATAATATTCGAATGCCTTCTGCCCATCGTTTTCAACTCCAATTCCATATTCATAACAATATCCAACCATACGTGTTCCCTCAGAATTACCCATATTAGCAGATTTCTGATAATATTCGAATGCCTTCTGTCCATTTTTTTCAACTCCAATTCCATTAAAATAACAATCACCAACAAACATGCTCCTTCAACATTCCCCATATTAGCAGATTTCTGATAATATTCGAATGCCTTCTGTCCATCTTTTTCAACTCCAATTCCATTTTGATAACAAAATCCAACCATACGTGTTCCCTCAGAATTACCCATATTAGCAGATTTCTGATAATATTCGAATGCCTTCTGTCCATCTTTTTCAACCCCAATTCCATTTTGATAACATCTTCCAACTTGATTTACTCCATTTGCATGTCTCATTTCAGCTGACTTCTGATAGTAAGTGAACGCTTTATTATGATCTTTTTCAACACCAATTCCATTTTTATAACAATGACCAAGACGAATGATCCCATATGAATTATTCATTTCTGCTGATTTCTGATAATGAATAAATGCCTCATGATCGTTTTTTTCAGTACCGATTCCGTTTTCATAACAGCGACCGAGATCAACGAATCCAACAGAATTTCTCATGTCAGCAGATTTTTTATAATGAAAAAATGCTTTATTTTCATCCTTTTTAATCCATTTTCCAAATTCATAGCAATATGCAAGAATGTTTTGAATTATAGGATTTGTTTGAATAATCGAATTTTCCTGATTATTTAAACATAAATTGATTATTACTTTCGGCTTTTGCTTATTGACAAAATGCTGATCTATGGAGTGAAGAATTGAATCTATTGAGTTTCCTTTCGTAACTTCTTTATCATACAAATCGCATAATTCCTTGATAATTTTATTTAGATAATAATCAATATGTCCTCGTTTCGATGTATGTTCATCCCTTTCAGTAACTTCAATTCCATTTTCATAAGGATCCAAATTATTTGTTGATTTTTCCTGATGAACTGAATGATTATTATTCATTTTGCTTTAATTGAAATCTGATTGACGATTGATTCACCAATGTGCTGGTCGTTTTTTATTCTATATAAGTGATTGATTTTTCCTGCGCCGTATGAGAAAGTTGTATTACGTTACTCAACTTTGTTTTATATATAAGTTATATTACTTTAGGTTAGTGCGTACAAAAAAAAAGCTTTTTTTGTTTATTCGTACCGATAAGGCTGTTTGTTAGTCATTCTAATCTACAATCACGAGAAAATTTTAATTTTCGAATAAAACAATGTTCGCGTTTTAGAGGATGCAGTTGCTGGGTGCAATTTATTATTTAAGAAAAGGGGTCTGAGTTAAAGGTAGGTATAGCTAAGTGATGGTAAGCAAGCAGTTGTTGAAAAGGAATTAAATGAATGATTGGACATTATTAGTGTGTGAAATTTGGGTAATTCAGAATTGGAAATGAGCACAGTAATTTAGAGACGATCGAGGTGATTTGATGGTTACGTAGTGATTAGGTTAGTGGATATAGAATTTGTATTATGTAATAATTTTTTGATTAAGTAATTGGAAAACAATAATACATGTGATAGGGTTGAAGCGGGATGGGTGGTGCTAGGCATTTGCATGTCCGACCTAAGTCCAATAAAAGTGATCGGCTCAATCTCAATTAGCTGATCGTTTGATCGAAGTTTAAATAACTCAAGGTATCAAATTATGGTAATTAATTTTGTTTAGGTAATCTGATATGAAATAAGTTTACTGGTAAATTGCATGTACAAAAAGGCATTAAATTTTAACCGATAATATTAGGGCGCTGCCAGAGATCAGCTGATTCGATTTTGGCCAAATTTTTGACCCCCCCCTATTTTAGTCAGGTCTTCATATTAAATTTTCACTTTTTCAGCCCCCCAGGAAATCAGCTGATTTCTGGCCCTCCCCTTAGGTATATATTAAAGATAAATTTGATGGGCTTTTCTAAATATCTCTGGCCTTTTTGGCCAATCAAAGAACGGGAAAATCACATGATTAAAAGTTCATGTGTTGATCCTATTGCCGATGCAAAATCGTGCATCGCCAGATCCCACATATGGGCGGATTTGACTCCAAATCGATTATATCACATTATGTGATAATTTGGGTTAGAACCATTATGGCGTTAATACTGTAAATATATTTAATATATAAAATTGACACAAATTTATCACACGAAGTATAATTTTTAAGGATTTTAATAATACAGTATATAATTCAAAGAAATATAATAAATTTATTAATAAAAATAAATAGTAAGTCTAATTTAAAAAACATGACAAGTCTCTTAGAAAATAAATATTGAATGCTATCATTTTCGAAATGGTCTCATAATATTTTCACAATATTTTCACACAGAGTATTTCACTTTACACCTGTACTTTTAAAAATATTTGTTCCATAATAAATATTTCAAAATTTTTGTTTCTCGATCTTCTATGCAATTCATATATTTAGCACGATAATCTAAAGACTTTAAAAAAAGAGGTTTGTAAATATGAAGGTGCTAAAAAAAA
>QKWP01002776.1:37145-49702 GCA_003550325.1 Gigaspora rosea | reverse complement strand
AAAATGCATGTGTATGTACACAACGAATTAGTATCAGATTAGATCGTATACGGTTAGTACCAGATACGTGATAATCACGTCTCTCAATAATCACATCACGTGGGTACATGGCTTTAGCCATCCCCCAAAAATGTGTATTTAGGTAACGTTCCTTTGTATAAATTAGAAAGGTTACAAAAAGTTACAAAAAGTAAATATTTGTTTTGTGTAAAATTAATTAATAATTTGTATAATTAATTAAGAACCAATAAATTTCAGGTTGTTAAAAATGTAGATAGCACAATTTTAAGTTGTACAAAAAACGCCTATAGGGGTTTTTTGCAATATAAAAAAAAAAGGGAAAAAAAAGAAAAAAAAAAGTATAAAAGAGTTAAAAGTATAATATATATATATCAGTCAAATTAAGGGCTACAAGCCTGAAATATAGCTTGTTATGACAAGAAAAGTGTGCTCTTTATTTTTTTCTTATTTTGCAAAATAGATTAAAAAGACAGTTTTAAATGTATTTTGAAAAAATACAATTTTAGACCAAAAGGCCTTTATTCAATAAGTTTGAAGGTTTTTGCAATAAAATTTTAATATTATATGTATTTTTAAAAGAAGAACAAGTTTATTTAGAAGTAAAAACCAAGTTATCTTAATAAATTTTAAACTTATAAAGATTTTTTTTAATATTTAGATTGGAAAGATTTGTGTACAAGTGATTAACCTTTTTTGTTGTATTATTACTAGTGTTTCATTAGTTATTTGCTATAGAATTGTAGATTATAGATGTTAGATTCCAAATTGTAACCGATTTGAGAGAATTGTTTATAATAAATAAATAAAAAATATATATATATAATTTTTATTAAATTGCTTTATATTATTGTTATGGCAAAGTGATAATTAGGTAATTGTAAAAAATATATGAATATTCGAATTTATTCTTTCTTGATGTTACTTTATATTGGGTACATATCGGGTATATGATGTATTATAGAATTTATATATGTGGCATGTATACGGCATGTGTACGGCATGTGTACTATATGTGTACTATATACAGTGCCCGGAAGTGGATCACCGGAAATTTTATATGTAATACATAGGGGTCGAATTTATATGCGATCTTTATTTATTTTATTTTATTAATATAATTACATTAATTATATAAAATAAAAATTAACATTTTAGAATTATATTCTAAAAAAAAACCGCAAGTTTTAATATTTCAAATACCATCCCTTGGCTTTATAAACCGCTATCATTTGACCTTGCATACTATAGATTAGTGAGCGAAGATATTCAATTGAAATCTTATTCCATTCTTCTGTTATATATTTAACTAATTCTTCTCGCTTTTCAGGCATTGGTCTTTTGTTACGCACCGCCGAATCAAGATATTCCCAAAGATTTTCAATAGGATTTAGGTTAGGACTATAGGGCGCCCAATCTAACACGTTAAAGTCATGCGATTTCATCCACCATTCTGAATATTCAGACGTATGGACAGAAGCCAAATCTTGCTAGAATATTAATTCTATCTCATTTGGATATTTTTCTAACAAAGAATTTGCCCAAGGAATAAAATGGTTCGCGAGTACATTAATATAACTATCTGAATTCATATTACCTTTTACTTCAACCAACGGTCCAACGCCCCACCAAGAAAAACATCACCAAAACATTACGGAGCCACCACCAAACTTTACAGTTGGATTTACACATTCTTTGTGATATTTTTCATTAACTCGATGCCAAGTTCTTGCATGTCCGTCCGATTTGTGAAGACAAAATCTTGACTCTTCAGAAAAAACGACCATTTGCCATTCGTTGGCCCATTTTAAATGCTCACGACACCACTTTTTTCATACCCATTCTTTTCTTTCATTCAAAAAAGGTTTTTTATAGGCTACACAGTTTTTTCAACCTAAGTCATGAAGATACTTTCGGGTGGTTCTGTCAGTAAGTGTTGTTCCGAGTTGAAGATTTAGCTCATTAGTGATGACGGCCAGCGGTGCTCCACGATTCGTATTTGCAATACGGACTAAAGCGCGTTTATCACGCTCAGAAAGAACTTCGTGGGGGCCAGGGCGTTTGTTTGGGTGTTCGGAACCTGTTTCTTCATACCGTTTAACAGTGTCATACACCATTGACTTCGGGAAACTGAGAGCTTGGGCAATATGAAGTGGCTTAAAACCACACAGGTAAGCGCCGATAATACGGCTTCGTTGATCTTGACTGAGCTCTTTGCGGGGTTTTTTTTCTCATAAAAAAAAAAATAGTTGTACTTTTCAAAAAAAAAACAAATTACGTGCAACGAATATATATATAAAAAAAAATCGACAAAAAAAGATTATCGTATTATATCTTACCTATAAAATTTCCAGTGATCCACTTCCGGGCACTGTATGTCCGATATGTGTCCAATATCCTACATGAGTCGGGTACATATCAGGTATGTGTATAAATATATCCTACACATATTAGTCACATATTATATATATATCATATATGTATCGGGTACCCAATATTATAATGATATGTATAATTTTGACCTGTGTATACTGTATATCCCGAAAATAAGCAACTGAGAAAATAAGCTACCTCTTGATTTTTTTCAAAAATCTCAAAAACGTGTTAGCAGTTGCTATATATAAACCTTTTTCTACTAAGTAAACTTTAAAAGATTGATTAAGTAAAGTAGTTCCACTTATAATAAAAATTTGATATCATTTGGACAACTTTTTATTAGTACTTTTCAATTTTTTCAAAAACATCTATACATCAAAAATAAGCTATTCCATGTTTTTTGTGTAATTTTTGCCCAAAAAAGATAGCTTATTTACAGGAATTTATGGTAGTTGTTTAAGTCAGTAATCATGAAAAAGTATTAATATTTGAATGAATTCGTCCTGGCTTATAAATGATTTCAAAATTATATAATTGAATTTTTAAAATATATCTTCCAATTCTTTCTTTGGTTTTGGTAGTATACAGTAAACTATTTCAATGCTAAGTGGTCTGTAACTAGAATAAATTTTGTAGCGTCTAAATATTTATAAAAATGTTCTATTGCCTATACAACTGTAGCATATTCTAGTTCAGTTGCTATATAATTTATTTTTTCTTTTCATAGGCTTTTACAGTATAGGTAATGGAGTGTTCTTTTTTATTTTTATCTAGCTAGCTTAATGTAGCTTTAAAGCTATTGTAAGAGGCATTAGTTGCAAGTATGAATATTTGTTTAAAGTTAGAGTAAACTAAAATAGGGGCAGTAGTAAGTCTAAATTTTAATTCTTTAAAAGTCTTTTGTTGTTTATTCTGCCAGCGATAGGGTTCATTCTTTTGTAAAAGAGAATTTAAAAGATGAGCAATTGATAAAAAATTTTGGATAAATTGATGGTAGTATTCTGCAAGTTCAAAGAAAGATCGAAGGGCTATAAGGTTTTTAGAGGACTGAATTCATTGGACAGCTTCTACTTTTTGAGAATCAGAGGCAATACTTTTAGCAGAAATTAGATGTCCTAGAAAGGGCAACTAGAGCATGGCGGACATTTGTTTTAATTGGTTAAAAAATGTAAACAATTAAACAATATGCATAATATAGATCATTATATAAATTTAAATATACAGTTACATGCATGTAGATCAATTGCGAACCAGATATATCAACCCAGTTTTAAAGAGCTATATGGCAACATTTCAATTAATATGATCTTTCTTTAAATCATAGGTTTGGACAAAAACAATAAAGATGTTAGTGCAATATGGGCAAATCATCCAAATTCTCTGCAATGCAAGTTGTTTTATTTTGAAGTTGATATTATAGACAAAGAAAACAATAAGTATGCTAAAATATATTTTGCAGTAATTAAAATAAAATTGTTTAAATGTTGCTTGTAATTCTTTTTTTTATTTAAAAAAATTATTGGAATTGGATTTTGCAAAAAGGAGGGTAATTTAAATAGAATGCCTAGTAATTAAAACTTTGTTATTTTTCAGCATATTGAACAATGTATTTATTAATGGTTTTCATAAAATGAGAAGATAGTTATCATGGAGATAATAGCAATTTTTTATTGCTTCTGGGAATGGCATAGTGATCCAAATTGATAAAAATTTTCTAATTGACTAGTTGTCAACTATAGTTGCAACTAATCAATATATATAATTATGTGATCAAAAATCGTATAGTTGGTTAGCTAGTTAAGTTGGTTAAGTTGGTTAGTTGCAAAGTTGTTTAGTTGTTAATTATTAATAAACTTAAATTAATTTATATAACATCATTATAATGTTAAACTACAATTAAATATTTGTATTAGGCAGTAAATAATTATAAAATAGGTATATCACACTCAATAGCGATGTTATCCTAATTTTCATCTAGACATTATATTTGTATTAATAAATAAATATAATATATCATGCCAAAAACTTTAATAGCAGAAGCTGATTTCGTCTTTACTTCAAATTTGTATATTACACAATAATCTTACAATTTGATTACAGAACTGCCAAACTTTTGTACTATTGTATTTATTCTGTAAAACTTTTTCTGTGTTAATCCTATATTAAAATATATAATAATAGAAAATTAAGAGTATCACCTATACATATTGTAGAAACTATTTAGCTTTGTCAAAAGTATTTCAGCATTGAATTTAATATAAAATTTCTAAATGCATTAGCAATTTCAATGCCAAATACTTTCAGCTAAGCCAAAATAGTTTTTATATGTATAGTATCACCTAAATCTCCGACTTTTTGTAGTCAATTAATTATAGTGCTCTTCATTTTTACTTTAAAATTTGATATATGTGTCATAGTCAGAATTGGTTCTTGGGCGAAAGTTAGCCCTCAAAATATGTGGTATGGAGGATGACGATAGAGGATTGGGAAAATTAAAAAAAAAGTTAATATAAATATAATAAGAATATTATAATGCAAAACAATAAAGAGAATAACAAATAAATATAATAACCTTTGAGTTAGTTTTGTGTTCCAAGTATGTCCTTCGATCACATATGCTATTGATTGAATCATGGGTTATCAAAAGACCTGGGGTAATAACGATCAAATAAAAGATCAATTATGCTACATATATAAAAAATATAAGATTAAGCAAAAATTAAGCATCATATAATTAATCAATTATATAATTAAAGCACGAGTCAAATGTATGTTCATTATGATGTAAGTAATTTGGAGTGAATATAAAAGGAATATAAGAAAAAAAGGAAGACAAAGAAAATAATAAATCAGTAATAAATAACAAACTTGCAATAATAAGAAAAATACTTACAAAAAACGTTAACAAAAATAAAAAAGCAATCTTCGTATTGGAACATATGTAATTGCTTATTAATTCCAGTAGCATTAATTTAATAATAAAAATTATGTGATTACAAAAACTCGTGTTTCATTGGGTTCAGTTCCAAGCATAGTCGAACTGAGTTTCAGCAAGCAGGATAACATCCCTAATTATAACCAACCCATATGGGTCATCCATATAGGTGACCCACAGGTTAACCCACAGGTGACCCGCGAGTTGACCACCCGAGTAGGCCATAATTCAACCTGGGTCACCCACCCACCCGTAGGTGACCCAGGTGATACTTACTCAGGTCAAAACGCTAGATTTAACTACTATTAGAATCAAAAAAATGAGCCCTAAAACTTTTAATTAGTAGCCAAAAAAGGTTTACTTATTAGTTTTAGAATTAAAATTATAATATACAGTATTATATTAAATCTAAAAATAGAAACTTTTTGCATAACTATAGTGAAAATAGCAAAATACCATAGTAGAAATAGGCATTCTCTATCAATATACTAAGTTAAAAAATTTTTGGTTTGTAATATAAAATACCTTTTTTTTATCAAGATAACCTGCTTTGGGCCTCTAAGTAAACTTGTTTAGTGAGTATTTCTACTTAGTTTGAAATCAAAATGCATTTTATTAAACCTTTTACTAAGTAAAAATAGTATTAAAGTTAGACAAAAATTTTTTTTAAAAGAAAAAAATCTTTTGTCTAACTTTAACTCTATTTTTTACTAAGTAAAAAGTTTAAAAAACATGTTTTAACTTTGAACCAAGTAGAAATACCTGCTAAACAAGGTTATTTAAAGGCCCAAAGCAAGTTATCTTAATAAAAAAAGAGATTTTATATTACAAACCAAAAATTTTTAACTTTAGTATATAGATAACCTATTTTTTTTACAAGATAACCTACTTTCATTACTTAAATAAAGTTGTTCAGAGCATAATTTTACAATTTAAAATTGTAAATTTTTGTTTTTAGCAAAATTATATTTTGAAATAGTACAAAATTAACAAAATTTTAATCTAATTTTTGTATTATTTTTTTCTTCACTACTTGCTCTATATTTCTAAAAAATTTAATTTGAAGTTAATTAATTAAGCTAAATAGAATCTTTAGCTTAAAGTTTATAGTAAATCCATATGTTTTTTTAAAAATTTTAATTATAGAAAACAATAAATAGAACATGTTCTATGCCTAATATAAGATTCTCTAAAATAGATTTATTATGAATTAAACCCAGAAGTGAATGCAAAATTTATATTAAATAAATGTAGATTTTTCAAATATCTAAACTATTATAAAATGTGCATGCTTTAATAGTTATATAAACTCTTAGCTAATACTAAACCCAGCCAGGTCTATTATAAATTTTAAAATTATTGAATTACTAAATACAGATCTGAGGTTGTTAATAGAGTACTCTGTTAACTCTATTTTAATAGTAATACTCTAGAGTATTACTACAGTATTAAAAGTGAGTTAACAAAGTGCTTTATTAACAACCTTGTTTATATCTCAATTTATAGTAGTATTCGGATCTGCTAGATTTTTTATCCAAATTATTTGGATAATATAGATAATGGATAATGATTTTGTTCAACAGATAATTTATCTGAATAATTACTTTAATTTCAGATAATTATCTATAGATAATCTGTATTAATATATATAGTAAAACGATGAAATGGTGAAATTGATCAAATGTTAAAATATTCATTTATTAATAGTTATTATCTGATATATGCATTTTTTTAATTCATCAAATAAATGTATATCCAAACCATTTTCAATTACGATTCCATTTTGGCAATGATATTATAACCATTCCATTCACATGGTTCATACCAGGTGATTTTTGATAATAATTGAACATTTTGAATTTTTTTTTTTTCCTTCTTCGAACATCTCGCCAGACTCAATATCCCAGCTTACGGTTCGTATCTAGTCCCCAACTATCAAATTCCCGCCATGAACCCCAACCACCACCTCGACTTGCTATACCAAGCCGTAACCTTTATCGGGAGATCCTCCGGAGAGGTCATAATTATGATCTGACAACCCCGGGTGCCTCGAAGGTCCCTGCAAGCGATGTTCTGCACTGGCGCCTGAGTGCCAGATTTTTATAGTTCGAGAGAACATCGACCCCCAAATCCTAACCAATGCTAGGCGCCTCCAAGTTCGCAGGCAAAGATCTTCCTACTACATCTTGTGACTTCAGTTACTTCTAAATCAGGATTCTAACTCAATTCGCTTCACAGCCACAAAGTCTTGAAATAACGGCTGCCCATTTAGGTACGTCATACAGCTAACCGGCTGGCTCTTGTATTTTGCCTTTGGGAGGAATTGAACTGGCAACCTTTTGATTTGCATCCTCGGAGCATAACCGCTATGCTATCGACCCGGAGGACACAAACATTTTGAATCTTGTATATATATTTATTTATTTATATAATAATTATATATTTTTTTTATTTTTATAAAATTATCGTCAGTCAAAAGTGTTCTGTACGTTTTTACCAATCATTTTGTTCATGTAATGAGAAAATGTTGTATACTTTTTTTAATTGTCGCTATTTTCAAATTACAGGCTATTAGAATATTTATATGTACAATATACAAACTGTAAATGTTTAATTGCTTGCTTGGAAGCAGGAGTGTTATAAATTTAACCTTTTAAAGATATGTGTTCATGAATATTTAATATGTATTAGCATACTATGTTATTAATGGTGCTGAATTTAGTAAAGTAAATGTGAACTTGAAAAATCATTTCGGTGTTATATCTTGTTATGAGTAAAGTCAAAATCGGAATAACAGCAATCACCATCAGCAATTAAACGACAACTATAAGAAATAAATTACAGAATCAGTAAAAGTTAGATTAACAATTTTATGCGACACTAAATACAAGAACAAGTATTACATTGGATGTGAAAATGTAATATACGAAAGTTTCTATATGTATTTATATACTTGCTTCGACATATGCTTTATCTAATAAGATGTAAGATTTTGTATACAAAAACTATTTAAATTGCAGTATATCTATACACTATATGAAATCTTCAATATCATTCCGTTCCTGGATGAAGCTTCATACTAAATATAGAATATATAAATTTGTATTAACATTTATCACAGGTATACTATATATCATTAAAGTTGTTATTGGAGCAAAATTCCGAAACAACCCAGGTTATATTCCAGTTTAAAGATAGAGTGTATTGAGATCTCAACATATCGGCGTATTTGGTTCATCATATTTGAGTAACCCCAAAATTTTGGGGTCCAAATGTAGATCAATTTTTATAGTTAAATTTTATAAAACAAATTATTACAAGTATACTAAAGTACGTAGTATATTTTACTATCAGCTATATAAAAATATGACTACTGTATAAACTTTTTAATATTAAAAGCAAACTCATATTTGTACATAGTATATATAGAAGCACTAAATAGAAAAGATCTAACTTGAATAATCGTAGTATTATTAATAAAGATATGTATTTGTATATGAATTGTCTTCACTAAAACATCATTGATAAAAATTACCACATAGAGAATATTATGTAAGATATTTACCAAATATTCCTACAAAGGCATTTTCACTGCTAAATACTTGATTTCCAACGGAGCGATAATAGTTTTTTAGATGCTTCTAAATTTCTCATATCATAGCTTTTTTAATATGATCAAGCTCATAGTTAGGTAGTGGCAATATATATGCAAAGACAATATATTAAGGTCCTTATGTTTTATTGTTTCATAACGTTTAACAAAGAGAACAAGTAAATCTTGAAGTACTAATTGAATTAGACATAACTAGCTATTTTAAATAGTTAATATATAAAATAAAACTTATATAATAGTAAATTCTACTATACTATATACCTATTGGTCAAAAAAACGATGGGTTGAGGCTTTGAATGATGGGTTCCAATGCGTTTACTTATATTTTTTATAGTAAATAAATATTTTTGAGGTGTTATTTAAATGATTTTCATACTTACATGATATTAAAATAGGGCGTGATCAGTGCGTAATCTAATAAATTTTGGGATACTATAGTATAATTTTGTAACCCTAAAAACCAAACATGCTGATATGAGAAATATATAATATTTAAAGCAAAGTTATGACTTAAAACCCAGGTTGCTCCATATATCTGGAGCAATCCTGGGTTGCTCCATACGGATTATCTTGCGTGAATTAAAACTAGTCCATCTATAATTTCGCAAGTATTAATTTAATAATTAAAATGTATGACACAATTCTGCAATACACAAAATTTATATTATAGATTTACCTAGTATGAAATAAATGTCTAATAATTAGCAGATAATCTAGATAGTTATTCAGATAATGGAATTATGAACAGATATAGATAACAGATAATGTTTTCTTTTAACAGATAATTATCTTTGAATAAACAGATTATCTAGATCTGAATATTAATTTATAGCAGCAATTTTTCAAGTTCAAATTTTTGTTTTTCTACTAAAAACAAAAACAAAAAAAGGTAAAAAAAGTTAATACTAGTAAAAAAAAAAAAAAAGCAAACAAAATGAAAAAAAAAGAAATAAAACTAATACTTATCCTACAATATATTAGTTTCTAAAGCTTTGAGCTAAAAAAATCAAATTGCATATAGCACATATGCATATATATATATATACAATTACTAAATCTGTGATTATATTTAATCTGATATTAACAATTAGATTAATATATAAATTTTAATTAGATAAATTTCTTGCTATTAATTTAGTTAAAAAACCAAAAATATATAAGTTATATATCTCTGGATAGAGATATCTAGAATTTCTCATTTTCAAATTGTTAAATTTTTTGAAAAATTATAAAATGTACAGTCAACTCTCTCTAATCCAAACCGATGGAACAGCTTTTTTTACTATGCAAAAATTTGGAAAAGTTCAGTTCTCAAAAAGTTATATATAGCTTAACTAAACTTTATAATAAAATTTACAAATAGGGGTAAGTCAGTAGAAAAGGACAACTCATTTTTAGAAAATTTTTTTAATTTTTAAATTAAAATATTTTGACAAGGAGAGTAACAAAAATCAGATGATTTTCTAGAGGGGATAAAAAAAGTTGAAATTATATATAAGAACCTGACTCTATATATATTAAAAAATAGGGAGGAGGGTAGGCCTCTGATAAAAAATAATCAGGTGATTAATGATACTGCTCCAACTATTTAATCAAATTTGCTAAAAATTTTTTATTTTATCTTGAAATTATATTGAATTAAAATAAAAAAAATTTTATTAAATTTATTAAGATAGTTGTTAAAATATTTAAGCTTAAAGTCAAGAAAACTTTTACTTAGAAAAAATTTGTCCCTTTTCTACTGACTTACCCCCAAATGTTCTAAAAAATTTTGTTCAGTTTAGAGAGAGTTTAATAGTGTTCAGTTTAGAAAACTTCGAATTAGAAAAAGGCGACTATACTAATAAAAAGTTATTTAAATAATATCAAATTTTTACTATAACTATATTTTAATATTTAAACAATTTTACTTAATAATACTTTTGAAGTTTACTTAGTAAAATTTAGACTTATATATAGCAACTGCTGGTAGATTTTTTAAAATTTTTAAAAAAAATTAGAAGGAAAGTTTATTTTTAGAGATAGCTTATTTTCAGCAATATATAGTATATAAGAGATATCCAAAAATCTGTATTATTTTACCAAAAACACTTTATAGACACACTATTTCATTAGCAAATTATTCATCAACAAGTTCATTTTACTAATAGTTCACTTTATTGAAGCTCATTTTACTAACAAGTTTTTTTTTTAAAGTATACTAACTTTAATCCTAATTCTACTTTAATTCTAATGACAATGACTAGAATTATTTTATTAGTAAAATGAGCTTTAGTGAAATAAACTTTGGTAAAATGAACTTGTTAGTGAAAATTTGTTAGTAAAATGATATGCCTATGAAGTGATTGTTAGTAAAATAATTACCAATCTGTCCAGGGTCCTACTAATTTTATTGTTTTATTTAGAAAAAAGATAGATATTTTGGGTTGTAAGTATATAAATAATAATATACCTATTCATTTTTGTTGACTTTACTAAATAAGCTTGGGTTAGTTGTTGGAGTTTAATTTAAATCATTATTTGCCAAATCTGTAATTTTTAAATAAGAACTAGATTTGAAATATGGTTGAAAGCAGAAGTGGTTTTATATCTAATGCTTGTTTTGACTTTGGTGGCTATGATTTGGGCAGCAGTATTTTGTAAATCTGGTTTGGTTCAATTTTTTCAAATTTCCATAAAAGTTAAGTTGGGCTACTTTTTCAAGATTGTATTTACTTTTGATATTTCAGAAAAAATTATTACATATATAAACTATATTATCATCTTTAGTTATAATAAATTTCCATTAATATACAATACAGAGTCTTTCTGTATAGAGTCAATTATATTTATTAAATATTGCGCAGACACAAAATGATAATATATAAAATTGATATTAATACTGCCCTAATCTATATAGTTTTTATCAATAATTACATCTTCATAGTCTATTCTTGGGTTTTCTTGAACTGGTACTATTATATTGATTAATCAGAGTTAAGAGTATTGAACCAAACAACATTGTTCAAAATAATTTTTTTTAGTAAAAAAAAATAAATAAAGGGTTATTTTGTTACAAGTGACTATAGCCTTTAATACATCAGCAAATTTATAATAGCATAATCTTACGTAAGGTTTTACGAACCATAATATAAACAAAATATTATGTAATATATTTCAAAATATTTCGAAATATCAAATTTTCAAAATATTATGAAAGTAATTTCAAAATATTTCGAAGTATGTTACGAAATATTTCGAACTCTTTTAAAATATTTTAGAACTAGGAAGCCAAGCTGGATTAGTAAATCTGTAACCTGAATCACGCATTAGACTAATTTTTCGAAATAGTTTGAAATGTTCAAATTTTGTACTACAAGATCAGATTAGATCTTTTGTTTATAATTAGATCTTCTATTTTGTTTTTTTTTCACTTTTTAATCGTAACGATATATAATGATTAACAGATTTTTAACGATTACACAGTGTTTTAACTAGGGTTCCACAATTTGATTTGATCTTCAAATATTTGAATCAAATATTTGATCAAATTCAAATTCAAATTTGACTATATTTGATTTGATCAAATTCAAATATGGCCAAATTTGATTTGATTTGACAAATATTTGATTTGAT
>QKWP01002776.1:0-36462 GCA_003550325.1 Gigaspora rosea | reverse complement strand
TTTTTTTTTTTTTTTTTTTTTTTTTTTCTTTTTTTTTTTCTTTTTTTTTTTTAATATTTTGAATACTTTTGAAATATTTTAGGACGATCTATAACCTAGATCATATCAAGGATATGTTTGACTAATATTTTTGAAATGTTTTGATAATTTTTGATGATTGTACTACAAGATCAGATTAGATCTTTGTTTATTTTTTTTGTTTATAATTTAGATTTTCTATCAATTTTACATTTTTTTCTTCGTTTCCTTTTGTTTTTTTTTGGTTTCGTTTTATTTTTTTTAGTTTCATTTTGTTTTTTTTTTATTTTTAATTTTTTTTTAATTTTTAATTTTTAAATTTTTTTATTTTATTTTTATACTTTGCCACTGGCACTTTGCAAGAAATCCAATGACTTTTCGGCACTTTGCGCAAGCCAACTTAGCCTTTCGACACTTTGCAAGAACATACTTCAGCAATTTCTAAATTTCAAAAACATAAGTTTTTGCAAGTTTTTGCAAGATTTCGTTTAATTTATTTTTTTATTTCATGTTTTTTGTTTTTGTTTTTTTGTTTTATTTTTATTAATTTATTTTATTTTGGTACTTTGCAAAAACTTTTGACGATTTCTGAATTGCAAGATCATGAACTCTTATTTTAAGAAAATGAAGATTTGGAGCTTTATTTATTTTTTTACTTAGTTTGCTTACATTTTTGTTTTTTGTTTGTTTTCTTTTTTTTTTACCTATTTTTTTAATTTTATTTTATTTTATTTATCTCTTTTGGAACTATGCAAAAAAACGACTTGACTTTTCTAGCACTTTACAAGAACACCAATTCTAACGTCTCTGGCACTTTGCAAGAAGTCATGAATATGAATAAATATAATTGAATATAAGCGAATATAGGCGAAAATAAGCAAATATAATATTTATTTGTTTTTGTTTTTGTTTTTTTGTTATTTTTTCGAGTTTGTTTTTTGTTTTTTGTTTGTTTTTTTATTTATTTTTTTTATTTTATCTTATTTATTTCTTACTTCTTTCAGAACTTTACAAGAAAACGACTTGACTTTTTTAGCACTTTACAAGAATACTAATTCTAACTTTTCTGGCACTTTGCAAGAAGTAGCAAATATAAGCGAATATAAGTAAATATGAGCGAATATAAGGAATATAATAGTTTATTTTTTTATAGCTAACTGTGAGATGAGCGAAGATAAGTGTTTAGAGCTAGTTTTTTGTATATAGTAATAGAATTAAATATGACGAAGTGTGAAAGTAGTTTAAAATATTTGTAATAATATAAAAATAATATATAATATATAATAAAGTATATAATATTAATTAAAAATGTATATTTAATAAATGTAAAATATAATGTATATTCTGCCACTAACAAAAATTTACCAAGGATGAAGATTTTAATAGGGGAGGACCATAAACATAGGAAGCAGTCTAAAACAGATATCTGGGATGTAACAACAAGACTTAGCAAAATAATAAGAATATTACAAAAATCAAAGGAGGGAAGCTTAAATATAGACGAATTACAAAGGTGCAACGATACAATTGATTTTATTAACCATGGTCAGAGCACGCAGATACCGAAAATTAAAAATCTAACAGAAGAGGTAATTATTGATTTAAAGGAATGGTAGAAGCTCTTAAACGCAAGAGCAGCAGTTGAAAGGTCAAGAATTAAGAGATTAAAAATTGAAGACCACATAGAACATAGATGTGCTATGATCGAGAACGACCAAAAGAAAATGCTCTGAAGCCTTCTGAATAAACCATGGAAGTCAATTAAACTAGATTGTATCTTTGAACAAGATGGTGTAGATAGGAATCTAATAACAGAGGAAGAAGCGGTACTCGAAAAGACTATGTTACATTTCCAGCAGCAAATTCGGAAAAGAAGAACACACTTAAGTTCTATGTCCAATGAATGAAATAGAATATACAAGCCCTTAGGGAAAATTAAAGAAAGTTGGTACATGGAATTAGAATTAGAAATATCGCTAAAGGAATGGTTTTCAGCACTCAAAGAAACCAAAAACACTTCAACACCAGGGCCTTCTGGTATTGGTTATAGGTTAATTAAACAAGTAAGTGTAAGCTCTCAAGAAATTTTTAGACAATTGGCCAACAAATATTTAATAAAAGATGACATTTCAGATAAATGGAAAGTATCGCAGTTGTATTTAATTCCTAAAAGTGAAAAGTGGAAGTACTCGTTAAGCAATGCAAGACTAATAGTATTGTTAAAATCATTCCGAAAATGTGTCACAAGAGTTCTGAACAAAAGATTAGCTAGAGTTTTCTTTAAAAACAAAATTCTCGAAGGCCCAAATTTTGCAGGATTACCCAGGTGTTCAACTGAAAATCTAATTCATATTATGAACATGTTGATAGAAGATACAAAAGAGAAGGGAAAAAAGATGTGGATATTATTTCAAGACATGTGTAAAGCTTTTGATTCAGTATCTCTTTCATCTTTAGAGTTGGCCATGAACAGATTAAAATTACCAAGCAAAATAATTAAAATCATTATAAACCTTTTTGAAAGAAGGAAAGCAAAGGTAATTACGGCGTTAGGACCAACTGATCCATATGAAGCGGCAGATAGGATCGATCAAGGAGAAGTTTTGTCACTCCTTCTATAGAGTATTTTTTACGATCCTTTGCTATGTCACATAGAGAGTGATAAAAATTTAGGATATAAGGTTCAGACAGAAGAAATAACAGATTGGGCTAGACAATCATACAGGAAATCTGAGATGAGGTTTTCAGTGTTAGCGTATGCAGATGATACGACATGAATTACAGCATACACTAGCCTTATGTCCAAATGGTTAAACATAAACTGGACATTACACAAAAGCAGGCAATTACATTGTCTTACACAAAGGATTTTTAAAATGTAAGCCTTTGGCTCAAGAAATTGTAACGAAACAATTAACAGGTTTTCAAAAAAGATTAAATACCAAAGGTAGCCTGTCGGAGCTAACAATTATAAGGGCCAAACAAGGTTTTCGGGATGCATGTATAACAGAGGAAACATGGCCTGAAATGGATGAAAGTTGGCTTAAAAAAATTTGAAAGAACAATTTAACTTGTATATCCCTACTCAAAGCACAGTTTAACGGCATTACCTTTCAAATGAAACGACTTTTTATATGTATCGAAAATAAAGGAACAAAGTTAAAAGAGATAGTGGGTGTAGAGGTCTTTCTTAAAGCGTACAAATCATTAAGCAGGATGAATTTGTTCTTTATAGAGCAGCTGCTTGATAAAAAGTTAGAAAATCTTTTTTCATGGCAAGAGCTTAAAGTAGTAAAGAGATTACCAAATAGGGGCAGAAAGGCAAATTGGTTCATAAAGATAGAGGAGTTACTTTTAACAGACAATACGTCAAGGCAGATAAAGGGTTTTTAATTAGGGATGCCTAGCAACCCTTTAACTTTGGAATGGAAGCTGAATGGGGTTTTGGAAGATAAAAGAAAGAAGGAAGTAATTTGTTTTCACTCAGTCCAAAGCGGTAATATTAATGTTAGCAAGATCTTGAAAAAGAGAGTAAAGTTTCTTTTAGTTCAAACCAAAAATAGACATGATAGCAAGAGCAAAGGAATGAAAGAGCGTGCAGACTTTTGTGAAATAGTTAAAGAAAAGTACAACGTGTCAATACATATGAACAAAGCAATCAGTGTCATACCTAATGCAGTAGCGCAAAATCCGTCAAAATACAGATCTCTTCTAAGCCAATTAAGAACAAATAATAAAAAAACTGAAGAGGTTTTTGTATCAGATAACCTCTGTAGCACTTTAGACAGGGACATTATCCAAGATCACATGGTGGAACTAATTCATATGCAAAAGCTAGATTCTGGTCTAATGAATATGCTTGTTAGTCAACATTACTGTTTGTTAGTGACAGGCAATATAAGTTTTCAAGTATATACAGATAGTTCTTTAGTCGAAAAGGATGAGAGAAAAGTTATGAGAGCCAGTTGGATATGGCTGGATTCCCTTAAAAACTTAAAAATAGCAGAAGGGAATATAGAATTTGAGTCTTGGCCTTCTTCAACGAAGGCAAAGTTGGTAGCAATTTGGATGGTTTTATTAGTAGCACCAAAGAAAGTAGATATAGTTATTAATACAGATAGTGTGGCGGCAATTGCAAGCCTGGGTTCAAAAGTACAGTTAAAGGCATTTCACCATTGGAGTAAATGCAAAAGTTATAGTCTAATTACGAAAATTCACGACCTTTCACAGTCAAAAAAAATTGTACTTAAATTTAATAAAATCAAAGGCCATAACAAAGAGAAATGGAACGAAGAAGCAGACAAATTGGCAAAAAAAAGGGCAGAGCTTGCCAATTTGGAGAATCTGAAGCTGGAAAACAACATAAGGCTTGACGCCATTCCTATGTGGAAAGGAAGTTACATTGAGATACCACTTCATCTCTTTATCAAGCGGATCTTTGAGTTTAAAACTGGTTTGGATTTTAGATTCTCAAGAGTCTTAAGATATGTTGAACCAGATGAAAAGATCGTTAAGCACTCCTGGCTATTGTTTTGGAAAGATTTAAAAGGAAAATGGGAATCAGATATAAATTAATGAAAACAAGCAGAAGAGTATTTTTTAAATTGAAGTGCTTAACTAACGAAGTACCAACACTATCAGTTCTCAAGTGAAAAAGATCAGATATTTATTCTGAAAACAATTGCATTCATTGTAACCAAGAAGAGGAAGAAACACTCGACCATATAACTGAATGCGAAAGTTACATATTGCATTGGCTTAATATCAAGGGAGCAGCCTTTTCAATTGCACAAGAGAGTGTCCCACAAGAAATATTATCAGAAGTTGATAGCATTAAGTTAAGAAGGGCCTTATTTGGAACAAGTAGAACCGAGATTCAAGTGCTAAGGAAAAGCATAATTTGGGGTCTTTTTCCACAAAGGTTTTAGCAAATTTTAGAACACTTCTGATCACAAGAAAAGCAACGTTGGATTTTGTAGAATGCTACAAAGCTTTAGTAGAGAACAGTTTCCATGATCTAGTTTGGCAAGCCCGTTGTGTTACTGTAGCAAAATAGGAGTCTCAACTGGGCATCACAAGAGATCAAAAAAGAAGGAAACTGGATCCACACATTGGGAATAAAAGTAAAAGAGCTGTTCATTCATTTGAGAGAGCAGCTTTCGGCACTCCAGGTCCATCCAACGTTGCATCAGTCATGAATACCGAAGAAGGCGTGCCAAACCAGAAAAAAGAATCTGAAGTTGAAAGAAGAAATCTATTGGAAGAAACGATAGAAAATTTTATAATTAATGGCATTAAGCCTTTTTGGATCAGTTTTTGACAGAGCTGACCACAATCTCTAGTTTTCTATTGAAAACTAGTGCGACAGGTCGCATCTGGGTGTCTTCGGATAGCCGGATGATGCCGGGCTTGCAATTGGAGGGTTTATTATATACAAATTTTAGATTAGTATGTAAACTTATTAATGTAAACTGACAAGACTATCAAAGTAATAAAAAAAAATATATATATATATAATTTATAATAATTATAAATAAAAAAATATAAAATTTTATATTAAATTGTGAAACCATGCGAAATATTGCAAAACCTGTAAAAAAGCATGATTATGTGAATATGTATATCGTTTATTTATTTTTTAAAAATTTTTGAAAATTTGCGAAACTTTGCAAAATATTGCAAAACAATGCGAAAATATCAAAATAATACCTCCTGCGCGCTTTAGTTTATTGATTTGCATGAGTACATGACCCCTGTAGAGAGGTAATTTGCATTTTTTTATTTGCAATATATTTTGAAATATTTCGAAATAATAACCATAATATTACTGTAATATAGCGTAATATATTGCGTAATCTACTGCATCAATCGTAAGATTTTCGTAATATTATAGGCCATAATATCTTACATAAGATTACGTATATATAATTCACTGATGTATAGTACTTGCAACACAACATATAGTGACAGTAATCTTATAAGGGCCAGAGAAGATATGAAGCAGTATAAAAGTAAAATATTACTTCACTAAAGCAGTTTGTTAGATATTTATTAAAGAACAAAATAATATTTATTGAGCAAAGTTATTTTATTTATTTAGATAATAATATTCAAGAGATATTACTATTTTAAGTAGTTGAGGAAGGAGAAAAAGAAATCTGAGTTTAAAGCTAAAAAGCTAAAAAACAAATATATAGGAAGATGGAAAACTAAGGTTTATATTTTTGTAAAACTTACAAAACCAATAAAATTAATAAAATTAATAAAACTAATAAAACTAATAAAACTAATAAAACAATAAACCTAATAAAACTAATAAAATTAATAAAACTAATAAAACTATATGTTATACAAGTATTAATCTATTATTATTCAATTAACTATTAATCTGTTTCTAATAAACTATAGCTCATTTCAATCGTAGAAACCTATAGAATATAATGGTAATAAAATTGGAACTTCAATCTATAACAATTTATTTATTTATTTTATTATTTTATATTTATAATAAAAAATAGAATACTTTAGAACAGAATATTCTGGTCCATATTTTCAATAATATGAAAATTTTTAGTAGCAAATATTATGCTTTTATCTTCAAATTTAGATAAATTTAATTCTTGGGCAGTATTATAAGGATAAAATTCAGTTAAAATAATATTTAAAGGAGAATTTAGACTTTGAGACCTTAAGATACTCAAAACTTTAATGATTGGAAGATTTTTGTTAAAGATTAGTTTTTTTTATAGATTGTCATATAGTACAATACAGTAATAGAAGCAGGTATTTTTTTAATGATTATTTGGTTGGACAAAAACTTTAGAAAAAAATGAAAAAAGGCAGCAAGAACTGTTACTATTTATTTATTAATTCGTTTATTGTAATTATTAATTTAGATTAGATAGTGGTAGTATAATTAAACAGTATTTTAGAATAAAAACTAAAATTATTTATTTTTTGGATTAGAATGAGAAAAATACTGATGTAATAATGGTAATTCATATAATTGTAATTGCAAAAATATTTATAGATTTTTTGTTTAAGTAGGTACTCATATATAGTTTTTTTTTTTGTTGTAGAAAAAGAATAAAAAAAAATTTAAAACTTTTTGAATATTTTGTAGAGTATGAGTGTATAAATGTTATTTTTGATCATCTGCATATTATTTGGATATGCCTATACATGTTATTTCAAGTTCAATGCTATAAACCAGCTGATGTGTTATATATGGTTTGTGTTATTTTAAGATGTCTTTCTGTTTTATTTATATTTTTTTTTATGTTTTATTTATGTTTTTAATAATTAATGGATAGGATTTAGGTGTACTACTGGTAGTATTTTAAACTATATTGTGATACCAAATAAGAGTATTTTCTTGCTAATTGAAAAAGCCATTCAAGTTTATATACAATGATATGTTTTTCATAATTTGTGTATCATAAGAAAAGCTTTAATATAAGTTTTGTATCAAATACTTGGGTAAGGGCAAGCACGGTTTACGGTATCAGCTTTATAACACAAATTATTGCAAGTTACAAATAAATGTGTAATTTAGGCATAATAAGTTTAGTTAAATGCATATCAAAATCGTAAAATGATTTCATAATACAGTAAGTATATTAAAAAATTGATTAACTTTTTCCCATGATATAAGTTTGATGAAGGTCTCTCTTGTAAAGTAATTAAAAAAAAGTTTGATTAATAGGCATATGAAATAAAACATAATATAAAACCATTTATATTACTTACTAGTAGAATCTAAATAGGTGGAATTAGATAGTGCAAATGTTGTTTAGACATTGTTAGGACATTATATAGTTTTTTTTTTTGTTTTTTATAATTTTTTTTTTTATATTTTTTTTTATATTAAATTTTTTGTATTTCAATTTTGAATATGGAGCACTGCTATATATTAAGAAAAGTCTAAAGTTTCTATTTTGGGTAATGTAATAAGTAAAAGTATTAGCCACCCAATATTGGGAGATATGTGGAAAACAGTTGCACCTAGTAATAATCAATGAAAAATTAAACTTGATGCAAATCCCAACGTGGAAGTTGAGGTTTTAGCTAGTCGCATGAAATTTGTGACTGTTAGTAATAACAATTCAAATAAAAGAAATGAGGTACTAAGAGGACCAGAAGAATCAAATAAACTTGAAACAGATTTTTCAAGTAAAAAGAAGAAGAAACTAAAGAAACGGTTACTAATAATAGTGAAATAATATGGGTAACTGAAATTGTTACTGTTGATCCTTGCCAAGTGAATCATACTTATTCTAAAGCTTTCATAATATATATCTTTGATATTGTATTAGCATCATTCAAACAATTTTTCGAATACTTTCTTCTAATTGAATATATTATGTCAACTATTATATTATATACTAATAATAAGCATGTATGTAAAAGCAAATGAATTTAACATAAGCTAAATAGAATTTATGTGCTTCATTGGCATTTTAGCAATAATGACTTATGAACATTGTGCTGATATTCGTGACTATTGGTCTGTTAAAGAAGAAGCTTGTAGTGTCATATTGTCCTTTGAAAAGTATATATCACATAAGCGATTTCAAAATATTTGACATTAAGTGATAATCTATTTTTTTTTGCTTGAAAGTTTTACAATGCATTTAATAAAAACCTTTCTAAGGCAATTATGTCTAGTAATCACTTTTGTATTGATAAATCTATGTATCAATAGATAGATAAAGTGGATAAAGGCCCTTTTCGACGAAAAATACCAAGAAAGTCCATCCAATAGGCTGCAAATTAAAACAATTGCAGATGCCTAAACCAATTTACTTCTTTGCTCAGATCCTATGAAGTCTCTGAACATTCTAAAAAAAAATTTACCAATAATTATATACCAATAGTTGCAACAATGTTATGATTAACTGAGCTATGGTTCAATAGTGGTAGAACAATCATTGCAGACTCATGGTTTAGTAGTGTAAATATATGTGTCATATTATATAGATATAGGTTTATTCAATTTTGCAAATAAAGAAATATCGTTATTGGTCAAAAATATCCTTTTTGATATTACAGCCATTCTTGAATATAGTTACAGATCATTTAATAGCTGAACTGGAAAATTGAATAGAGTTGGTCTTACTTTGTGTTCTATTTGTGATCGTAAGGATATTGTGCTCTTAGCTAGCTGTTCAACAACAAATTTAAAGACAAAAGTAAATAGATATTAAAAACTATAAAAATGTAAAATTTTTACAACCTGTTATTTTTGATAAGTATAATGAATATAAATCAGCTGTTGATATACTCAATAATTTATATGATAAGAGCATTGCCAGAAATCAGCTGATTCTATTTTGGT
This sequence comes from Gigaspora rosea, assembly GCA_003550325.1. Classification (NCBI taxonomy): domain Eukaryota; kingdom Fungi; phylum Glomeromycota; class Glomeromycetes; order Diversisporales; family Gigasporaceae; genus Gigaspora; species Gigaspora rosea. The sequence continues at coordinate 27,107 of QKWP01002776.1, read as the reverse complement.
CAAAATTTTGATCTCCTCTATTTTAGTCAGGTCTTCATATTAAATTTACAGTTTTTCAGACCCCCCTTCTAAAAATCAGCTGATTTCTGTCCCTCCTCTAATGCACACGATGTTCTTTAAACAAAATGTTCAGAAAATCAGATTCTTGCCTTTATTTTTCAATTACTGAAGCAAATAGCTTCTTTACGTACTGTTTATTTGTTTCTGAAAAAAAATAAAAGACATATGGACTTTTAAAAACAATTGGCTGCTTCTATTATTTAACTGAAATAATGTATGAATAAACAAAAAAAAAGGAAAAAACAAAATAATAAAGTCATTGAGCACAATTTAAATAGTCTTTAGAAGGATCCTACGACCAAACAACTTAAAGAAAAGCGTGTTCAATGTCGCTGCATGAGTTGTCATACCGTATTTTCCTGAAAATAAGCTACTTTTGAAAATAAGCTACCCTCTCTTTTGGTCAAAAAACTCCAAAACGTATTTAACCCAAAAATAAGCTACCCCATGTTTGACAAAAGTCGCTACATAGTAAAGTCTAAATTTTACTAAGCAAATCGATTAAAATCGATTAAGTAAACTTATTCAGCAGGTCAAAATACACTTACTGTAAAAAAAATCGATTTTACCCGAAAATAAGCTACCTGATTTTTTGTGTAACTTTTTGCCCAAAAAAAGGTAGCTTATTTTTGGGAAAATATGGTAAGTGTACAACAACTTGTTGTAGTTGCCAAAAATTATATATTTTTATATACGAATTGTTGAGCTAGTTATATTCATAACATATTTGATGCAGCTTCAATTAGATATAAAATTTTTTTTATATACTTATTAGTGTCTATTCTATTATTCTTTAAGTGCACAACAAATAATTCTTTTTTAGTGAAATGCAGAATAGCTCGTAATGGTATACTACATATAGTACATTTATTATTACCAAATAAGTCGCATATATAGTTAGACCCTTTAAGTGCACGTTGTTGGGACCGGTACTGAAGCATGCATTTAGGGTAATTGCAATTAGGGAATAGCCAATAATATCATGGTAAAAATTATGATCACATGTACATAGCCATTTATTATACACACATGTATGCAGTATTGTCACAGGACAGCTTTGGACAATAATTTGAACAATTTTGGACAATTATAAAGTAAAATTACTTAAAATTTTATTAAGAAACCTATTTTAATTTTAACTGGAATGTGTACAGTACCTAAAAAAATATATAGTTATATATTTTTTAGATAAATTTATTAATTATTAAAGCCTAAACAAGCTTTGGACAATTTTGGACATGAACAAGCCAAAAAAGGCTTTGGTTAAGCCAAAACATACAATACTGCATATACATACTGTAATATAGTAACTTTTAGTCAAGAAACTATATCACTTGACTTAACGTATAAGAGAGTAAGAAATGTATATAATATAAAAGAAATCAACAACAAAAAAATAAATCCAAGATTAATAATACTAAAGAAAAGAATATGTCGACAAAGAATAATAATTCAACCAAATAAATAAATAACCAACAAAATAAAGGTCCTTTATACAATAGATAAAGGATCAAAAAATATAAAGACAATGGCTTTATATTTTATAGAATAATAACAGTTTATTAAATATAAAATTTTTAAGTACAATTATTTTATAAAAAAAAGAATTAAAGGACAGAACCTGCTCTGCCTTGGGAGAAAAGGCAGGGTTTATATGTCTAATACTAATATTTTAAAATTATACTAAAATTATACAAATATAACAGTACACAAGTTTTAATATTATTTTACAATAGAAATTTTGAACATATTGAATTTTTATATTCAAAGCTACCTGAAATTGCCTAATTTCTATACAAATGCTTGAGGTCAAGCATTCTACAAAATTTTATTAGAAATGATTCTTGCAATTCCAACATTTAGTACAGATATTATTATTATAAATTACTTCTAAAGCGAAATAACCACTGTGCTATAACTGCTACTTTTGCAGTTTTATACAAACTAACATTTTACTGATTAATGGTTATATTTGTCTGGCCTGTAAGTATTTATTACGAGATTACAAAAAGGGCAAAAAAGCATGAATAGAACAATGAAGCATAAATAGGACAACAAAGGCAATAATATATAATACTATTAGTATAATTTATTATAAAAAAAAGTAACAATTACAATGATACAATTAATATTGCTATAGTACATAATGATCATACTTTTTTTATATGTAAAAATTAAAAATTTTGATTGGTTATCAACCACATGAGTGCATTTACACAGGGACTTTATATATAATGCTGTAATAGAGATGTAATCCGTTATCTATTTTCATCCGTTTTTATATTAAAATCCACAGATATCCGTGAATTTTAATATGAAAACAGATGGAAACGGATAACAGATCACATCTCTATGCTGTAATGGACCAAAAAAATAGCATGCATGTGCAGAATAAAGAACGTGCATTTACTTATAAGTCCCATGGTGGGCCCACACTTCTATTGTGCATTTAAGGAGGAGTAGCATTTAGGGGGTAGCATTTAGGGGGTCTGACTGACAAGTCACTCTCGTTATAGTAAACTTTCGATATAGTGAAGATTGGCTATAGTGAAGAATTTTTTTAGAACAGAATTATTATTACTATAATAAAAGGCTCTCGATATAATGAATCTCTCAATATAGTGAAGAAATTTTATAGCCGAGGACTTTATTATAATGAGAGTAACTTGTACATAATTTTTTTAATTATATAATAAAATCAATAAAAATGATGTATTTGCGTAGTATGAGATTCAATAATTATTTGAGCATATAATTATGATAATTTATTTATTTTTAATTGTGCTATGGATTTTTTAAAATGTACTACCGATAGTACAAAAGCCTAAATCCTATTCATTGACATAAAAGAAAGAACACAGATTTTTCATTTATAGTAAAAACATAAAGAATTCATATTTATTTATAATTAACAAAGAAAATCCAGCTATCTACATATTTTATGACCCATAAAGACAATCAAATTAATTATCTAAATCGGCCAAGTAAATCAAGTTAAAGTTCATTTTTTATCATTACTTATTTTTGAATTTAAACAACAATAATAACAAATAATTTTTTAGTTTAATTAATTTAATCAATTTTTAAATGATCAATAATTTGATTGTCTTCACGAATAATAAGGTACGTAGATAGTCAGGGTTTTTTTTGTTTGTACAAAAAAAAAAAAAAAGAAAAAGAGAAAATTCGAGATGCTTAAGATAACATGTATAGTATGTTATTTTGATTATCTGTACGTTGTTTAGTTTACGCCATATCTTAAGATGTCTTTCATGTTTTTACAAATAATTAATCAACAATTAACATAATAACAAAGAATATTTCACTTATAGTGACCATAACAAATTTATTAGCTTGCACCAACTCAAGTTTTTAATCGCGCTATATTTTTTAATTAGCAAAAAAAAACTGTCTAAGTCGTAAGTATCGAGGCAGATTTTGTTTCAAATCAACTCAGATTCGATCATGTAACAGATTCATAGGAAAAAGTTCATTTGATTGGTCAATTTTTATAGATTTTTCCGTGATCACCCGTGATAAACAACCAATCAAATTGCATAATTTTCAAAAAAATTGTTGCTTTAAGGGTAGGGTGAACGTAGATCAATTTTCATATGATTTACGTGATATAGCAAAATTTTATATAGAAATCAAACACTGCTTCTAATAAAACTTTTTAGAATTATTGCCAATGTTCCCCAAAATTTCTCGTGGCATATAATTTGAAGCTTCTTATTTGTTATAGTAAAATTTCAAACCCTATATCATTTCAAAAAATCCACCTTCATATATTGGTAAAAAAAACTTAGATGACCCAAATTTCCTTAGGTCGCACAAAAATTATTAATTCTGATTGGTTGAATTTATATTGTTTACAATCCTGATTGGTCGATCACCTGATTTTATATGATTACAACGTGATCACTATTAAAATTGATCTACGTTCACCCTACCGCTAATATTACTAGAAAGCAAAGAAACTTCATATGAAAAAGTTTATAAATCAATATATATTAATTTACCACAAATAGAGACAATTAGATACATGTAAAACGTATGTAAAACACTGTAAAAATAGTACTGTAGTATTTATTATTAATAAACCCAAACATTAATAAATCTATAATCTATAAGCAAAAACTTAATACGGTTGACAGGTTCAAACACAACAAAAGAACCCAACTTATTTAAGTATTAAACCTGAATCTTCTATAATAAACCTGTTTTTATTAAAATTCAATAGTTGGTAGCAAAAGTTTATTTAAATCCAACGCAATAAGGCAGTCTTAAAGAAAACGTTCCCAATTATCTTTATTCTCAGTATAATTTAATATGGCCAATAGGTGGTGGTATATTTTGTCTTCCAAGTAAAGTTTTTCAATTTAGGGATTATTTTGGAATTATTTTGCATAGTGAATGAAGACATTTTTCTAAAGCTATCAATGATGATTGCGGTGAATTTTTATTAGTGAAACGTCATGTTTTAAAAAGTACTTTAAAATGTATAAATAAGTTACCTGGATTTATCATCGTTGATCAATCAAGGGGATGTAAGTATAAAAGTAAGGTACGAATTAATGAGTATAAAGTAATCGTTGCGAACCCGATTTTAGTTCTGGTTGCATCGACCCTCCCTTCCTACCCAGTAAGTTTTTCAAAGTGTCCTGTCGGGATGACAGTCATATGGGAAGCAAAGGTCAGGTAGCATATAATTTAGACGTCAGTCATTCATATAGAATTGAATATATCTTATGACCTGTCGGGACGACAGTCAGTTATACAAAATAATACAGCCTATGACCTGTCAGAACGACAGTCATAGACAAAATTACGCGATTCTAGAAAGCTACGTAGGTTGCTCGATAAGCAGGAGAATAACACCTATTTGTATTTTCATAGTGTAACCCAGAAATAAGAGACAATACAAATCCACACACCCTATGGTCTGCAAAGACAATCAAATTATTAATTATCTAAAAAATTATTTTTTATTATTTATTCGAAAAAAAAAAGAATAAGTAATTAACTTGACCTGTTTTTAAATAACCAATTTGATTGTCCTTGCGGATCATAGAGCGTGTAGATAAACAGGGCTTTTTTGCTAATTATAAATATAGTAAGATTAAACCTGAGTTGGCACGAGCTAGTAAATTCGTTATGATCATTATAAGTGAAACTTGCATTCTTTATTATATAGATCGAAATAATATTCAGGGATATTATCTTGAATTTCAGCCTAAATTAAGTTTAAATTGGGCATCATTAAAATAATGCCTGGTATCTTTTGAGTCATAAGGCGTACAGATAGCCTGTTTAAGTCGATGACAATTACGAATTTGATTATTCTACGGGGGTTATAAGGTGGATAAATAGATTTTATTTTTGTTATTGGTAATTAATAATTAAAATGCGACAAGGCTAATAAACCCGAGTTGCTGCAATTTAGTAAATTCGTTATGATCATTACTCTAAGCCGAAAAAAAACTTTTCACGATTAAAAAAATTATTTTTGATTTTATACAGCGAATTTTACTTTGATTGTGATCCATGTTTTACTCTTTTTTTTTTATATTAAATAAAGAAATAATTTATTCATCACGCGGGTGAATGAATTATTCACCCCCTTCCTCAAATAAAAATAAAATCCTAGTTATATTAGGGTTAGAGTTAGAGTTAGGATTAGGGTTAGGGTTAGGGTTAGGATTGAATTTAAGCTATAATCGTGAGAGGAGCATTTTTTGTTAATAATTCGACAGGGGTTACCCTAGTAAAATTTTGAGATAGCATAATTTGGGTGAGGAATATCAAATCTCACCCCGGGTGAGGTATAAATGTACTCTTAAATGGGTTGTGGACTAGGAAAACCCGCCTTTGACACTTTTTCAACAATTTTGAGATTTTTGATTCAAATGAAAGTGCTGGTTTTTATCTATACGTATGTTACTTTTTACCTCATATTGATATAATAAATTATCGTGATTTTTTAACTTGAATGTAAACCAATTTTTTAACGATCGTGTTCTAAAAATAGATTTACAACCAAAGATTGACGACTCAATTAAATTAGATTGGTTAATCAGTGGTTCATAATCACATGACATTGTTTATTCAGTAATTGATATCTAAAAATAAATAAAAAATTCAGGGGTAAAATTTAGGTAACACAAACTATAATTGCTATTTTCTCAAAATGGAAACCCCTCTTCAGAGGCAGGTTTTCCTAGTCCACAACCCAAATAAATTAGAGCTTCGATCCTTAATCCGACAACCCAAATTGATCTTTAAATCTAAACAGATTCAGATATCCAGATCAGAGATTTTTACTCGGATTGATCAAAGAACTTAAATAACGGATCTAAAGACGTGCTAAAAAGCTAGCCTTATATGTAATCTAATACGGATTCAATCCGGATTTAATAGGATCCAGATTGCCTGTCAAAAATAGGATCGAAGCTCTAAAATAAATAATAAACTAGGCTAATGCAGCATGGGGGACATTCGATTCCGATGATTTCTGGAATCTATGTTACACAAGTATTTATATTGCATAGACTAGTAAAACCGGAACTTCGCGTATAAGCAAACTTATGAAAAAAACCAGTATCGGTGCACTATTCCACTAATTGAATAACTTTGTAGCGAACGTCTCTATAGGAAATCAAGTTGCATCAAGTTGCATCATGCCATAATGAGGAGGTCTGTAATCAATAGAAATATTATATACAGACAATAACAATACTTAGTAGAAGTTCAGTGATGTTCTAACTTGCCAGAATGTTCTTTTTTCTAGATTCTTTTTTAAATTCGAAAGTAGTTGAAGTTTAAGACGTGTCGAACAAACCGTAGCCAACGTGAAAAAAAGAAAATTACTATGTTATATTTATTCTACGATTCTTATTATCACGAAGTTTCTTTTTTTTTAGTCCAGGTAACGCTTTGCTTAATTATTTAAGTTACAACAGTTATTTGCAATTTTTTTTTGTTGTTGTTTCTTCAATATGTCTGATTTCGTGGGATTTTTTTGTTTAGTTCGTCCAATTCACTGACTATTATTATCGTTTTATATTTAGGCCTTTTTGCTAAACCAAGATGTTAAGTAGAAATAGGAATTCAATTATTGTATTAAAAACTTCTAAAATTAAAGATGGATTTTTTTAGTCAAATAAATATGTCACTTACTACTAAGCCAAAACTACAAAACTATATTTAAAATGTTGACTGGCCTGCAAATAAGTTTATATTATTTTATTATGCGTATATTACTTAATAGTATGTATAAGTATTTTGATAGCCTATTTAATAAAAATTTTTATTATTAAAGATTGTTTAACAACTAGAAAAACGAGGTTTAGGTGTGTAGGCTTGATTGATTTGCTAGTGATTGTGATGTGCACACTAAAATAATGTGTTGTCGTGTTAGCTAGTACCCGGATACGAAAAGTTTCTTCAAAATTCTTAGAATTCGAGAATATTCACAACGTTCAACGATTGTCTAACCAACAGTGTGTCATGTGCTTAGGGAGGTTGCTGCTGATTGGCCGATTCCCACATGATAAACCCGAGCTTTTCCGAAATTTGAGAAAGTCCCAACAGGGAGGACCGTCCCAAATAAGGAAATGATGATCCTGATCACGCATTTTAATTTAGCCAATTAAAATTGTAATTTTTATCATGTGAAAAAGATCACACGCTGATTAACCACTCAAATCGTAAAGCGAAAAAAAATGAAATTTAATTAAAATTTAAAAAATTTATTAAAATTTATAGCTAAAGCTCAAAATAAATGCCGCCAAATGTTACTGTAAATAAGCAAGCATTATTTAAATCTGGATTATTGATCTTTTAATGGTATTTATTTTCATTTATTTACAAAATCTTAATAATCTATCTTTGTTTAATTTTACATCTAATCCTTATTCTAATTCTACGTCTAATCTACGAATCCTATATCTAATCCTATATCTACTCAAATTTCTAATATCTTATACTATACTACTATCATTATATAATAAGAAGCCTCTGCGGTTTTAATACATCTTATCTATAAACTTCTTATCGTATTATAAAAGCACCTATAATAATATTATTAATAAAAATCGCATGGTTAATTAACAAAATTCATATACTTTCAATTTTTAAAGAATATATATGCAATACGTAAAATAAAAACAATATATAAACTAATTTCTTCCTCTTACATTACCGTTATTAAAACTTTTTTTACGTTTTTTTGTTCAACATGAAAGATTTAGTCAACGTAGTGATCGTAATTTACTTATAACTTTTACAGGTAAAATATAACATGAAGGACGAGGGATTAAGAGGGATTAAGCTGTTATTCTTACGAAAACTTCAAGTTTTACAATACGCTTTGTGGGTTCACAAAAGAGATAATCTACCCGATCTTCCGAAAAAAGTACTGTAAAACGTATAAAAAAAAATCCCGAATCAATTGTGTAACGATCTACAAACTCGGGGCACTCGGGACGGTCCTCCCTGTTGAAAGTCCCCCATGCTATTTTTAGAGAATATCAATTTAAAGATTTTGAAAAATCGTCGGCCTACATTACATAATGATTCATTGCGTCACGTGTTTTTTTTTGAACTAAAATATGATACAATTGATGTAATTTAATATTATCAGCACTTGTCTTTGCGATCAACTGTATACGTTTTGTTATATCAGTGTCAAGAGTAAAGACATCGAAATATATAGTACAGTAAAGGCCTTGAGTAAAAAAATATGAAGCAGTCAAACAAGTTGGAGACCTGGGGCAACGAGGCTACCATGAATTTAAACAATATTCTTTATCAGAATATTCAAGCCTCGCCTTATTTCAAGCAACTATAGTGAGTATGTCGTCTTAGCTGGATAATTTTTAGAACTGTTTTACTTCTAGTTTTTGAGCCTAAGTTCTTCATATATACTTAGCGAGTTGAAAACGTATCACGAAGTGATTGATGAAATATATAACCACGGTGAGAAATTTACTATTTAACCGCTGATTTCCATACTTGGGGTGTACATTAACGTATGTACATTTCTCTGTTTTATTTAATATTAGTCGAATCACTCGGTAAGTGAAATTTTAAAAAAGAGCTTGATCTAATTTCTTTGTACATGAGAGTTTTTACATTTTTTCCGCTGTTATAGAGCCTTTCCTTAAAGGAACGACAGCGTCGACAGCCTTTTGCTTGTTATATAAGCTTTGGACTCTTCGATTAACCGTCAAACAGGTGACTGGTTTGATTGAACATACTGATTCTCCGTATGTATATTTTCACTTTAAGGATTTGTCATTTTTTTCTTTGATATTAGACTAATCATTTTCCTAAAATCGTATATTCAATAGCCACATTAGAGCTTTAGGATTTTTATACCTTCGTTATGTTTGCAAGCCAGCAAGCTTATGGGAATGGTTTGAAGGATACCTGGAGGATGAAGAGCAAGTGCAAATTCAAGGTGGTCCACGGCCGGTCTCAATGTATGTATGTTCTATGAAGTATATTCGTATACTCCGACTATTCATCGTGAGTCTGTTCATGGTTGTGTGGTTATTATTTCTTACAGTTAGGATCTAAAGACGTATGTTTCTAATAACACATTTTTGAAAATCAGAACTATCGGTAAAATGTGCCGCCAATTGTTAACTGAACAAAAATGGCTTGGTACCATTTTACCTCGTATTCCCGTACCTATCGCTCGTGATATCGAACAAAAAATCAAGGAAAGATTACAACCACCCTCTCTACCAAGGTAGGCATTGAATTTTCGTACTTCCGGTCAATGCTTGAATTGTTTTTGTGTTTAGGTTGCGCCTTTTGGCTTTATAACCCACATATGCATATAAAAGCGACTGGATGTAAAAGTGATGATTCCTAGGGAATGAGGTAGAAAACGAAAGAGATAGTTTTTTAAAATACATATAAAAATATACTTTCAATTTCATTGCTGATGTGATTCTCTTATGGCCTCTCTTAATCAAGGAGGGAATCTCCGTCATATGATTTGGATCCTAGGGTATCATTAGAACGTTCTATGAGACGTAACGACGAAGGAAGAGAGTATCGTACTCGTACTCGTAGCCGCAGCCCTGATAGGGGATCATCAAGAACGAGTCGATACCATGATCATGATTATGATCGTCGTCGGGATCGTGATAGGATGAGAGATTATGAACGTGAACATCGACGAAGTGAAAGCCGTAGTAGGAGGTATAGAACTCCAAGCCGTGAACGTAGGCCAGAAAGGGACTACGATCGTCGTGGTAGTTATGATGACAAGAGACTAGAGAACTATGATCGAAAAAGAAGGTACGAAGATGATAGAAAGTACGAAGACGATAGAATCTACGATCGTCGTAGAAGTCGAAGTCCACGAAGTTAAAATTTAAAATGCTTTCAGGTATTTGTAATTAGAAAAAATATATTTCATAACGTTTTTCGTTTGTTTAAAAAATCCCATTAACTTTTATTTTATTCATAATTAAGTAGCACTTAGGAACTTTACTAGAAAATACCATGTGTCATTTGGCATGATAAAGATCCTAATGGACTGATTGGATTAAACTATTGTTACAAGTGAATTATTTTTTCGTTTATCGGACATTTTTAATTCGCCTTATATTTTTAACCAATTGCGAAAATGCTATTGTAAATCGGTTTGTTTCAATCCTATTATTACAATATGATTAGCATTTGCGAGTTTTTTTTTTTTTTTTTTTGAAAAAATTATTTATAAAAGGCATGGATTCAGTGGTTTGTTGCTGTATAGATATATAATGTAGCTTAATGCTGTCACATTAAATAAATGTGGTATGATTATGCTAGATAACCAACGGTTCACCAAGAAAAGTATGCAATTTTACAAGGTATATCTGTCTTTATCAATATAGTGATCGTGCTGAATATGTTAATTTTTAGATTTATATTTTCGTGTTCAACTTGTGTACATAAAATATAGCAGATTTTAAATTATTAATTACTTTTGGACAATAAATGTTATGATAAAACTCGAAGAGCAATTTGTAGTTAACGTTAAAGATATAAGTGAAAGATTATCATGCAAGACTTTTTTTATAACCAATCAAATTAATTCATTGCATGAACAGTACAATTTTGTCAATCAAATTTATACAAGCTGCCAATCAAAATCAAGTCAAATTAATAAAAATTATACTTAATCATGATATTTTGCGATCTAGTGATCAATTATTGAGATGAATCTATTGATACTGATTCTGATTACTAGATCACGAGGCATATCGCTAGGTTTGTGGCGCAGCGAAATCCTTTAAAGGTCGTTAAAGTTTGGGGTTGGATTGAGGGTTAAAGAGGGGTGATTCATATAGCAAAATTGCCCAACGAAACATTTTTGTTAGTGCACTAAAGGTGGTTTCCTATGCAGATTTTCGCGATTTTTGGATAAATTACTATAGTAAATTATATAATAAATATTTTTAAGAAAGTTACTATTAATAAATTTTTTTATTTTATCAATAAAATAATCAAAATAATTTTATTTCATTAATCCAATAACCCTAATAATTATATTAAATTAAAAAAATTAAAAATTAATTTGTACAAAAAATATTTTAAAGCTATTTGAGATACAATCTTTTTTACTGGCAATTGAACTTTTGAATAAAAAGCCTTTGTAGTTATATGTTTAATATAAAATATGAGCTGAAATTTTTAAAGTGGCTTTTTTTAAATAAGTTTTTTTTAACAGTCATAGGACATGTCCCTTTGAAATAAAGTTTATAATAAAAATTATAATAAAAATATATATGAATTTACTATAAACTTTGAGCTGAAGATCCTTTTTGGCTTAACTAATTAACTTAAAATTAAATTTGTACTTAAAAACTGTATTAAAATTTTGTTAATTTTGACTTTTTCAAAATGTAACTTTGCCAAAAACAAAAATTTTACTAATTTTAAATTAGCAATTATGTGTAAAATTGTACTCTGAACAACTTTATGGATTGTCTATATACTAAAATTAAAATTTTTGGTTTGTAATATAAACCCCTTTTTTTATCAAGATAACCTGCTTTGGGCCTCTAAATAAACTTGTTCAAGGGGTATTTCTACTCAGTTTGAGGTCAAAACATGTTTTGATCTCAAACTAAGTAGAAATACCCCTTGAACAAATTTATTTAAAGGCCCAAAGAAGGTTATCTTGATAAAAAAAGGGGTTTTATATTACAAACCAAAAATTTTTAACTTTAGTATATAGATAAGGGCTTCCAGAAATTACGTAATATTTTGTTACTAATAAATTTCAAAATTTTACTCTACCTACCCACCTGATACTCTATTAGCCAATCAAAATTTTAAATTTTTTAAAATTTATTCATATGGTTCAATTTATAAAATTGATAATAACTATTGCTATACTGGACCAATTTAGATGTTTTAACTACCAAAATGTTTTTCTCACTAAAATGATTCTAACAAGTCTAAAACCGTTAAAATCTAATCACAGGATCCCAAGATCATTTAACTTTTGTATAATTTTAATAGTGATTTTTTAGAATTACTAAGTAAATTTCTTTAATATTGAATCACTTTTTTAATCCACTAACCTGTTTTGAATAAATTAACTACCGGAATGTTCATCTTAGTGAGACGATTCTAACAAGCCCAAAATTGCTAAATTCTAATTACAGAATTCCAAGATTAATAAAGATTTTATTGTTTGTCTAACAATACAAATCTGGAATCTTGTAATTAGAATTTAGCGATTTTGGGCTTTTAGAATCATCTCGCTAAGACGAACATTTTGATAGTTAATTTATTCAAAAGGACTAGTAGATTAAAAGTTATTCAATATTAAATAAATTTACTTAGTGATTCTAAAAAATCACTATTAAAATTACACAAAAGTTGAACAATCTTGGAACCCTGTAATTAAATTTTAACAATTTTAGGCTTGTTAGAATTGTCTCAGTGAGACGAACATTTTGGTAGTTAAATTATCTAAATTGGTTTAGTAGAACAATAGTTGTTAATAATTTTATAATTTTATACTTTTGATCAGAATTATAAAAATTTAACCAGAATTATAATTATAATCCGATATTTTCATGACCCTACCCATCCACCAAAAAATTACGTAATTTTTGAAAACCCCTAACTCATTTTTCTTACAAGGTAACCTACTTTGGTCATCTAAGTAAAGTTTTTTAGAGCACGATTTTACATATAAATTCTAAATTTTAATTAGTAGATTATTGTTTTTGGCAAAGTTACATTTTGAAAAAATAAAATTTTAATATAGTTTTTAAGCTCAAATTTTCTTCTTTTCTTGTTCTATATGTTTGTAAAATTTAATTTTAATTAATTAAGCTAATTCAGCTCAAAATTTATAGTAAATTCATATAATTTTATTATAATTTTTATTATAAAGTTATTTTAAGACTATTTTAAAAGAACATGTTCTATGACCAGTGTTTAAAATTCAAATTCAAAATTATGTTCTCAAATGAACTAAATTTAGAGTATTAATGTTCTCAAAAAATTTTTAATGTTCTTATTATATAGAATTTTATTTTTTAAATATGCATATATTTTTATTATATAAACCTATTTTGGACTTTTAAGTAAAGTTATAAACAAAGGTATTTTGATTTTAATAGTACTTAGAACATTTAAATTGGTTGAATTGATCATGTAATATACTTATTTAACTTTTTGCAACTATAAATCTTTTTTTCAATATAAAAAAAACAGTTTAAATACTAATAATATTTTAAGAACATTTTATTAGTACAAAATGTTCTCAAAATTAATGTTCTTAAAAAAAATTTAGTGTTCTCATGAGAACATCAAATTTTAAACACTGTCTATGACTGTTAATAAAAGGTTTAAAAAGCTTAATACAAATGCATAGTTGGATAGAACTTGTCAAATATTACTTAAATATATAAATTTTTTTTACAATTGAACTTTTAGATTAAAAGCTTTTGCAATTTTACATTTAATATAGGGGGTTACTATTTTCACTATGGTATTTTGCTATTTCCATTATAGTTACACAAAATTTCTATTTTAGTATTCAAAATAATAAACCCAATTCTACCTCTAACCTTAATTTTAATACTAACCCTAACCCTAATCCTAAAAACTAATTGTTCGAAGCATAACGGCAATGTCTGTTAGCAACATCCAATTAGTGTATTGACTCGATTATGTTATTCTCGATCATTGATCGATTTAGTTCAATAATCGAGCACCAATTAAAGGGCTCGAGCAAAAATAGGTCAATCAATGATTGATAGTACTAATTGATCAAATGAATATATATTTGATCGACTAAAAGTTTTTTTATTATATATATCAGGAAGATAACAATTTATGCGCAATAGGTAATTTTTGATTATATATATCAGGAAGATAACAATTTATGTGCAATAGTTACCTTTCTAAAATGTAATTTTTGAATTTAATAACGTTCATATTTTAGTCTATATTAACTGTTAATTATAACATAATCAAATTAAATAAAAGCCAATTTATTTTTCTATTTGATAAATCTTTATGATACTAGGGTAGTAACTCAATTAAGTAAATCAAAACTATGTTGGTTACTATGATCAGATTTCAATCGATGAAATTAAAATTATCGATTAGAATATGATATTACTTTATTTAATTATAAAGAACGCTCAAATTTCTAAAAGATGTGCCTTAACATTGCACTTCTTTTTCGAATTTTTTTTAGCTGAAAACTCTTCGCAAAAGTCATTTCTAAACAGTTACGCTTGATTTTTTGCAAGAATTCTATTAAACTTTGGACTTGTGTTGTTGAGGTCTAATTTTTTTCACTTTAACTAATTAAATTTTTTCAAATTTTATATGTTAATAGAAAATTCTAAAGCATAACTTTATTCTTCAACATTTAATAAAGCTCTTGTAAAAGTTTCTAGGTAAGGCCGTGCACATAAATAAAATTGGTTCTCGTAACCCGGCCGGGTGATTAATATACAGTTGGTGATTTACCTATTTGTGTAACAAGATTTTAACACTGCGATTTTTATTTTTTTTTACTATAATCGATCGTATTTTATACTCATATTATTAATAGAACTAACAACTTTATACAGCATTTTAAAATGGGAAGTGAAGAATTTGATGAAACAGATTTGTGTTTCACTAGCAGTAGTGTTGTAACAAATTTATTTGACGAAATATTAAATTATAACGGTCAATTACAACCTGACGAAAATAATAGTTTAATGAATTCTGAAGAGGGTTTATACCCCTTAGCTAAATGGCAAAGTTTTAGTGATTGGAACGATGTTGAAAGTACGTAGAAATGTTTTTTTTTTTATTTTTTCTTATACGTGTATAGTATAGGTATTAACTAATAAAGCTGGCTTACAAAACATGGCCGTGAACGAGGATTTCTTTTCGCTAGTTAAAGTGAGGGGCGGGTTGGATAGTAGTTAATGAAAATTCAATTGCGCAAGGTATGATATATTTGTTATTTGAATGTTTTTCTCAACAAGTCTTTATTTATATATAACATAAATATGTGTTTTCAGGCAAGAAAAACGCGAAAATTGTGATAAAGATGGTCACCGTAAATCCCATTGTCCAAGCCGTAACGCATACTGATATGAAGTGATCTCGTATTATTTGTGTATTGTTTGCATGTATTCAGTTTGCATATATTCAGTTTGCAATTCATCGTGTGTATTGTAATATTATACCTACATTATGGCTTTGCAAGCATCAGTTAGAATTATCAAAACATAAGGATAGATAATGCTTTGTACAGTATGTGTTGTACAGTTGTATACTATGTTATAATAATTCTGTCTGATGCATGCAGGACCCATGCTTTGTCATCTTGTATTGAAGTGTATGTGTTTGCTACATATGCGAAATCTTGCGTCTGCCTGTTTAATGCAACTAGGCAAACTAATATGCAATTCGAATTTTAAATAAAAAGAATGCTAATGTTAAGAATGTATTCCCTTTAAGAAGTTAGGGTTAGGGTGTGTATCATTTAGTTCTTTTTTTGGGATGGAGCGGGTTTAAAGCGATTAATCTGTTTCGTGTTCACGTGGCCCACGTGATTATTGATCGGAAAAATAGATATAATGAGTTTAAGAGTCAAAACTTGTATTAATAAGCAAAGCAAAAAGTAATAAAACTAGTTAATGCCTGTTTCTCTAAAACAATAAGTCGACATTACTAACTATGTGTTTATAATAAAAACCAATTATACTTTGACACTTAACGATAGTGGATGAAATTAGTCGCATTATTTGATTCGATAAATATAATATAATCGATTAATGATTGGCCTAATGATTGATCGATTATATATACTCGAGGTTATAAATTATATTCTCGATCAATCATACTCGATATAATTGATGTTTGATCGATTAAAAAAAAATTTTTTTGATCAATTATCAATCAACAGTTTTTTTGTCAGGTCAATACCCTATATCCAATCACAATATATATACTGGTTATAAACATATGTATTTACATTATCCAAAGACCTGATGCATTGTTTTGACAGATACAGGATGTAGATGAGATTTTCTGGGTCATGTGGACTCTGACTCTCTGACCTACTCCCGGGTGATCGATTTTGTACTGTATCACAATTTTTTTTTTTTGATCATTGTTTTTTGATCATCTGTTTTTTTGATCATTTGTTGTTTTTTTATATTTAACTCTTTTTCTTCTCTTGATAGTTTTTGGAATCGCCATTTGGAGTAGTCACTAGAGACGCCGTTATACTTTCGTCTGTTGTTTTTTTTTTATTTATTTAACTCTTTTTTTTCTTTCCTTCATAGTTTTCGGAATCACCTTTGGAGTGGTCACTAAAGACGCCGTTAGAGACGCCGTTGAGTCGCCAGTGGTGCCGTATATTGCTGTTGTAGATGCCGTTATTAGAACTTTCGTTTGTTGTTTTCCATTTCATATGTCGGTAGTGAATTCGGTTTTGCCGTATAATCGCCTTTAGTTCCGTAGTTTTGATTTTGAAGCTAGGGAAAGTATAATTTTTTTTTCGTTGTTAGTTATAATGCGTTAATGCATTACTAATGCTTGTTTCCTTTTTTTTAGCGTTTTTAACTTTCCTAGAAGTTGTAGAGCGTGCGCTGTTGGAGTCACTGTTTGTTCGAAATGGTGTTATTGGAATTGGGGCATGCGCTGTTGGAGTCACCGTTTGTTCGAGACAGTGTCATTGGAATTGGGGCATGCGCTGTTAGAGTCGTAGACGGTGTTGTTGGAATTTCGTTCATTGCGCAGGTTAGGATTAGGGTTAGGATTAGTATAGTATTAGATTAAAAAGGTTTATGTAAATAATTATGAAATATAAGGAAAATAATTTAATAATTTAAAATAAAAAAAAAATAAATAGAAAATAAAACTTACCGTATAACAATTCAAAAAAAACTACTGAAAAGAGCTTCCGAAGTGTTTTTTATTCGATTGTAAAGAGGGCTTTTTTTTAACTACTTCGCCACTCTAGTACATACATATATACGTATGTACGTATACTAATAATAAAAAAAAAATAATTTAAAAATAAATAATTAAATAAAATAAATATTAAAAAAAATACTGTAAATGAATTATAAAAAAAAAAAAATTAAATAAAATAATTTAAAAAACGAGTTAAAAAAAATTTTTAAAAAAAAGAAAAATAAATTAAAACAAATTAAAAAAAAATATAATTCGTTTTAATTTTTTTTCTTTTTAATTTTTTTATTTTTTTTTATTCGTTTTTTATTCGTTTTAATTTTTAATTTGGTTCTTTTTTTTAATATTTTTTTTTTAATTCGTCAAAACGAATTAAAAAAAAAATAAAAAAGTTTTTTTTAACTTGCTTTTAATTTTTTTTTATTTTTTTTTTAATTTATTATTTATTTTAAATTATTTTTTTATTTTTCTTTAAATTCAGTTTAATTTTAATTTTTTTTTATTTTTTTTCTTACTCATTAAATTATTTTATTTATTTTAAATTATTTTATTTATTTTAAATTAGTTTATTTATTTTAAATTATTTTTAAATTATTTTGTTTATTTTAATATATTTTTTTATTTTTTATAACCCACTTTATCCCACAGAAGAATTTTAATTACAACGATTCTGGGTATGTATATATTTTATTTTTTAATTATCTTTGGACAATCAATCGTGGTAATTAATGAAAAGTGTTTAGATGAAAAACACCAAGCCGAAGCATATTATTTTCCACTGGATTGAAATTTTACTAATTCGCCAAAGTTTGAATACAAGTTTTATAAAATAAATCACTAATGGTATAGCTTTATTCTTTATTATTTATTTTTTTTTGATTCGTTTTACATTATTTATTTTATTTTACATAAACCATTTCTATACTATCTAATACTACACTAATCTTAACCCAAACCCTAAACAGTGTCACAACTATCTAACCCTATATTGCACCATCTGACTAACGAACAAAAATTCCAACAACACCGTCTGCGACTCTAACAGCGCACGTCCCAATTTCAATAACACCATCTCGAACAAATGGTGACTCCAATAGCACATACCCCAATTCCAATAACACCATTTCGAACAAATGGCGACTCCAACAGCGCACGCCCCACAACTTCTAGGAAAGTTAAAAATGCTAAAAAAAAAGAAACAAGTATTATAACACGTTAACGCGTTCATAACTAACAACGAACAAAAAACAAATTATACTTTGCCTAACTTCAAAATCCGAACTACGGACTAAAGACGATTACACAGCAAAAACGAATCCACTACCGACACAAGAAATGGAAAACAACAGACAAAAGTTCTAATAACGGCATCTACAACAACAATATATGGCTCCAACGGCGACTCCAATGGTGTCTTTAGCGACCACTCCAAAGGTGATTTCGAAAACTATAAAGGAAAAAAGAGTTAAATATAAAAAAAATAAAAATAAAAATAAAAACAACGGATGAAAGTATAACGGCGTCTCCAGTGACTACTCCAAATGGCGATTCCAAAAACTATGAAGAGAAGAAAAGAGTTAAATATAAAAAACAAAAAAACAACTGATAATCAAAAAACAAATAATCAAAAAAAACAATTGTGATACGAAATCGATCACCCGGGAGTAGGTCGGAGGATCGGAGTCCACGTGACCCAGAAAATCTCACCTATATCCTGTATCTGTCCATTGTTTTTACGAAAATAATTTTGGTTACACACTGCTAATATTGTATAATATTACACAAGTCTTATTTTGGTAACCTAATCAAGTTGGGTTAATTGAACCAAAATCGGGTTTTTTGAACCAAAAAAAATAATTTATTGTATAATAGTGAATTTGCTGATCCTTATATTCTCTTTTTTGATCCCAAGTATCTTGGAATCCACTGGTCCAATTTTGATGATTTAACTACTATTAGAATCAGAAAAATGAGCTCTATTAGTAGCCAAAAAAGGTTTACTTATCTGTTATTAGTTTTAGAGTTAAAATTATAATATGGGGTCTTTGTCTTGAAATGACCTTATAGAACTATGTAGATCTTATAGATAAAAATTAAAGTTTCTAGCCACCCAGTAATCCAATTTAAATAAACATTTTTTTATTTTGTAAAACTCACTAAGTTCTACAAAATAAAAAAAAAAGTTTATTTGAATTGGATTACTAGATAGCTTGAAATTTTAATTTTTATTCATAAAATCAACATAGTTCTATAAGGTCATTTTTAAGGCAAAGTCCCATATACAATATTATATTAAATCTAAAAATAGAAACTTTCATATAACCATGGTGGAAATAGCAAAATACTATAGTGGAAATAGGCATTCCCTTTATATTTTGCTATTGCTTATATAAAATTTTATACTATAATCAAGATTAGAATTTTATTTTGTATAATTTTTTATTTAAGATATAAGTTAAATTTTGTATACTGATCTTATAAAAAAGTTTTGTATATAGCAATTAATAAAAAATTTAAAAGTTATCTTACCTATCTATATATATTTTGGGTCCTTCAAAAGTGCACTAAACTATATTTTCAATCTATATCAAAATTACTATACAAATTCTGTATTACAAGATCGAATTAGATTTTTTGTTTATAAATTAGATAATCTATTCAGTTTTATATTGTTTTTTTTTGTTTTTAGTTTGTTTTTTTTTGTTTTCAGTTTTTTTTATTTTTTATTTTTTATTTATTTATTTTTAATTTTTTTTATTTATTTGGTACTTTACAAAAATACTAGTACTTTGCAAGAAAACCAACAACTTTTTAGCACTTTGCAAGAATACCAATTTGATTTTGCAAGTTAACTTAAATTTTCAATACTATACAAAAACATATAATTGATTTCTCTAGCAATTTCTAAATTTTTAAAAATGCTTTTTTAGAGAAATAATTTAGTAAATACAAGTTTTTATAAGTTTTTGCAAGATTTTGTTTTATTATTTTTTTGTTTAACACTTTTTGTTTTTGTTTTTGTTTTTTTGTTTGATTTTTTAATTTTTTTTTATTAATTTATTTTATTCTGGTACTTTGTGAAAATACAACTCTTACTTTCTAGCACTTTGCAAGAAAGCCAGCCCAAACTTTTCAGTATTTTGTAAGCACACAAACTTTTTTAGTACTTGCAAGAACATTAACCCAGTACTTTACAAAACACAACTTGATTTTGGCAATTTTTGAATTTGCAAAAACATGAATATTTATTTTATTAAAAAAATAGAAATTTGAAGCTTTAATTATTTTTTTATTAAGTTTGCTTATATTTTGTTTTTTCATTTGTTTTTTTATTTATTTATTTTTTAATTTTATTTTATTTTATTTATTCCTGCTTCTTTGACACTTTGCAAAAAAACTATTAACTTTTTTGGCACTTTATAAGAACATCAACTTTAATTTTTCTAACACTTTGCAAAATATACTAGATTTTTTTAGCAGTTTGCAAGAACATTAGCACTTACTTCTAAGAAATTTTTTATTTTTTCACTTTTCTACTATTTTTAAAAAGTATTTAGAAAAAAGAGCAAAACAAAAATAATAGTCAAAACAAAAAAAATAGCTAACACAAAGATGATAGTTAAACCAAAAAAAGCAAAGATAATAGCTACTGCAGCTATAGGATAAGTGAAAATAAGTAGATAGTACTAGTTTTTTTATTTTTTTTTATACAAATAATAATAGAATTAAATATAATAAAGTGCAAAAGTAGTATATAATAATATAAAATTAGTACTATAAAAAATATATAATAATTAAAATATAATATTTTTTTTTCTCTTTGATGGTTTCATTAGTACTTTATTAAAAAAATTCAATTTAATCTAGCTACAATAAAAGATTTTATTGACTATTAAATTGTTATACCTTAAAGTATAAGTCTGACCCTATCTGGTTGCCTTAATGTGCCCAAATGTAACTCGTCACACTAAATCACATGATTTAGAACTTTTGTCAAACCATCAAATTATATATCTAAAATAGTACTTTTAATTATGAAATTGCTCACTAACTCAGTTAATTTAATGGCAATTTAATTTTTTAATGCTAGTTCTTGTTTTTTTTTCTCAGTTAGTATTTGTTTTTTTTTCTTGGCTTCTTAAAGTCTGGCTTCATTTTAAGTTCTCATTTCTTTTATCTTCGAGAAATTCTGCATTCTTGGAAGTTATATTTTTTCTTTTCGTTGAAGTTTTTTTCTTTTTCTCTTTATATATAATACTATTTTCCTGTTTCTATGTGATAGTTCATTTGTACTGCTCTTTCTAAATACTATCATAAAATATGTTTCATTCAAAATATAAAAAAATCTCTAGTATTTCTTTTACAAGTATTCTTTTTAGTCCCAAAGTTTATGAGATTATGATAGACTTTAGAAGGGATTAAGCTCTTACAAATAGCTTTTTGGATTTCATATTTCTTGTCGATATTGCTTCCCAACAAGGTATTATAAAAAGATTCATTCGATAAAATTTTTTTATGCTTCTTCTTTACTAAATTTGTTACTAAATCCAGGCCCAAGAATTTTGCCTGTGTTCAAATACCTTCATTGGCTTAATATTTAACTAGATGTTTCAAATTCTCTATCTCGTTGGTTTTGTAGCTAATGCAATATGCTAACTTGTAAATATTCAGTTTTTTGCACTTAAGTAATTATAATACTAGTAGACTTTCAGAAATATATTTAATTAAAAATAACTTTTTATTGCTTTTCCTTAAGGAGTCACAAGCTATCTCTTTGAACTCTTTTAGATATTTCCAAAACAGCTTTCAATAGAAATTCTATTTTGTAATATTAGGTTCCAATTTCCTAAAGACTCCGAACATAGCCATTTGGCTTTGGTTTCTGCAATATTTACTAGAGTTCTGAACTGGGTTATAGTAAACCAGATCACTTGTTTCAAAAAAGGTGATCTGAATTACTGATTTGAAACCCAGATCAAATCGGTTAGTATATTAATTCATATTGAATAATTCAGTAATTCGTTTTGTATATTAAATCATGTCACTTTATTTAATAACAAAAGGCCACTTTATTGCTATTTGATTTGAACTTTATTTTAAAAATTAACTGAGAGTATATGACTTATTAACATTTGCTTTAACAAAAATGAATACCTTCACAGGGCAATTATTTTGTTGTTTTACCTTATTGATATTAAATATAGATATTTTGCAAATTCACAAAGTTTGAGTACATGATTTCATTTAGTTTGGCATTATCTTTACAATCTTACAGATAAATTACTGATTTTTAACTTTTAAACCAACAACTTGTCAAATTTCTAGTATTTTTTTAAAAGATTCACGAATTTATAGTAAACTATAAATCTATAAATAGTAAATGTTTGTTTTTATTTTTATTTTTGCTTAATTAATAAGTAAAAATTATTTGTTGATTCAAAAATGATTCTGAACTGACAGCAATTAATAAATGACGCATAACATAAAAAAACCTGTTTTCATCCAGGTTACCCAATTTCAATTTACATGGATACCGGTAACTCGGGTAAAGAAATTGTATTCAGTTCGGACCTCTAATATTTACTGCCATAATAAAGGTTCTTAAGGGTATTTTAATTTTCCGATCTTGCCAAACAGAAATAAACACATGCAACTTGCTAAAAATTAAATTAGTATTTATAAAGCTCTTTTTCTTTCTTTTAATGAGTTCGTCTGCGAGTTTATTCTATTTATTGTCTTTGTGTGCTTGCATCTTGACTAGCCAAAGGTTAATTTTTTTTCTGATAATGAAGTTCTTTATTCTAGTGATTAAAGAAGAACTTTTGCTCCTAAGGATTTGTTTATTTAAAGTGCTCAAGCCCCTCTTCAATGCACTTGATCGCTTCTTCGCTATCCGTTAAGATTTTGACTTTTATTTGGTTGGAATTATGAGCAAAACTGTTCAAATCGAAGTTAATTTGTATGCAAAGATAAGAGCCAATCTATCACTTTAAGACTTAACTGTTCTAATACTAAATTCTCTTTTTTATCTACTTGAACCCATTCTATTTCTAATTTCTATATACTTGATTTATATCTTATCTTACAAGAACCATTTATGTAAAATACTAAATCACCCTCTGCATAACGCAAATTCTCTTTTAGCCTTTTAATTACACAGGTCAACATCCAATATATCGGGTCCCTATCGGGTACCATCATCACCAAAATTTGCACGGGGATTACTATCGATTTTTATCATTATTGGATAGTAATCGATTTAAATCCCCATAACGAGGACTAACGATTAAGATAGTAATCGATAATAATCAGTAATAATCGATAGATATCAGATTAAAAATCACGAATAACAATACTATTATACTGTATACTTATTTTTAAACATTTTACAGATTTTCGCATATTTTCGCATGTTTTCACAAGGTTTCACAATTTAATATAAAATTTTATATTTTTTTATTTATTTTTATTTATTATTATTATACATTATATTTTAATTAAATATATATTTTTAATCAATATTATATATTTTATTATATATTATTATACATTTTTTACGAAAAAATAAAAAAATAACAAAAAACATAAAAACAAAAAAAAATAATGAAAAAAACAAAAACGAAAAATAGTAATATTTTAAACCTTTTTGCACTTCGTTGCATAATGCTAGCTCTATATACTTATTTTTTCACTCTGCAGTTAGCTATTATTTCTTTTCTTCTTTGTTTTAACTATAATATTCGCTTATATTCGCTTATGTTCGCTTATATTTGCTACTTCCTAAAATAAAAAAAATGACAAAAAAAAATAAACCCAAAAAAAACGAAAATAAAAAAATAGTAATATTTTAAACTACTTTCATACTTCATCGCATAATAATAGTTCTATACACTTATTTTTCTTACCCAGATTAATTAGCTATTATTTCTCTTTTTCTTTGTTTAACTATCATATTTATTTGTATTCACTAATATTCACTCATATTCGCAACTTTCTATTAAGTATAAAAAAAAAAACAAAACTGAAAAAATAACAAAAAAAACAAAAACAAAAAAAAATAAACTATTATATTTGCTTATATTTGCTTATATTCGACTATATTTGCTTATATTTGTAATCTCCATTTTCCTAAAGTAAGAGTTTGTAATCTTGCAATTCAGAAATCGGTGAAGGTTTTCGCAAAGTGCCGGAATAAAATAAATTAATAAAAATAAAAAAAATAAATAACAAAAAACATGAAATGAAAAATAAATAAAACGAAACCTTGCAAAAACTTGCAAAAACTTGCGAAAACTT
This sequence comes from Gigaspora rosea, assembly GCA_003550325.1. Taxonomy (NCBI): domain Eukaryota; kingdom Fungi; phylum Glomeromycota; class Glomeromycetes; order Diversisporales; family Gigasporaceae; genus Gigaspora; species Gigaspora rosea. The sequence continues at coordinate 2,297 of QKWP01002776.1, read as the reverse complement.
GCATTCTTGAACTTTCGAAATTGCTAAAGAAAGTAGTTGTATGTTCTTGCAAAGTGTCGAAAGTCTGAGTTGGCTTGCGATAAGTGCCGAAAAGTTATTGGATTTCTTGCAAAGTGCTAGTGGTAAAGTGTAAAAATGAAATAAAAAAATTAAAAAATAAAAAAAAAATATAAATAAAAAAAAACAAAACAAAACTAAATGAAACAAAACGAAACTAAACGAAACGAAGAAAAACGAAAAAACAATGTAAAATTAATAGAAGATCTAAATTATAAACTAAAAAAATAAACAAAGATCTAATCTGATCTTGTGTTACAATAATCAAAAATCATTGAAACATTTCGAAAATATTAGTCAAACGTGTCTTGATATAATTCAGATTACAGATCATCCTAAAATATTTCGAATATATTCGAAATATTAAAAATAAAAAAGAAAAAGAGAAAGAGGAATAAAAGAAAAAGAGGGGTAAAAGGAAGAGGGATAAAAGGGAAAGGGGGTAAAAAGGGAGGGGTAAAAATTGGCCAAAATGGCTTTTTTTTTTAAGTTTTTTGGCACACTTTGTGGTATATATTTTTATGATCCTTGGTAGCTTACGGATCAAATGGGCTTAAGAGATTTTGAACTTTTTTTTTTTTTTTTTTTTTTTTTTTTTACCCGGTGATTTGGGTTGAAATTTTCGTGACGGATATGTAATAGTTAAAGATCTGTTAATTGTTATATATTGTTTTAAATAATTATGATTATAATCGATTTATAGATATATAACGATTATAATATATAAAATGATATATATCGATTATAGATATATATCGATTTTCAACTAGTTAATCGATATATATCGTTATTTTTTAATTGATATAAAACGATTAACTGTTATATATCGATTAATATCTATATATAAAATTTCGTGATGATATTACTATAATTAAAAAATATATAAAATACTACATATCAGTGATCTACCATATATATATCGTATAGTTTGGCTAGTCTTATATATATTGGGTACCCGATGTGTATACATAATAAAAATAATTTTTAAAGCTATATAAATTATAATTCTAAATCATTGTTCACAATGCAGATATTCTATATATTCAAAAACTTTATCCTTTACAATATAAAATTTATTAATGTTTACTATTTAAATTTTTTTAATTTGATATATATCAGGTACTCGATATATATGCTCATAGTAAGGAATAATCAGATTTACTTTTATTCCTACCATATTGCATATATGCACATGCCCAAATAAAACGTACAGTTTTGTTTAACGATTTTTTTATTTTAATCAGTTTTTTTTATTGGAGAGAGAGGTTTTTTTATGGAATTTATAATTTATTGCATGGTGCAATATATTGCACCCCCTATTATAATATATGGATTATCGATTTTATATAACAAACAATTAAAAAAATTTTATCAAAGCAAAAAATAAAATTTAATTAATATTAGGGTTAGGGTTAAGGCCTGGAATGAAGCTAGGGTATAGTTTATGCCAAAATTTCATAAGAGTATTTTTTATTAGAACTCCAAAGGTGGTTTCATAGGCAAAATTTTTAATTAATAGAAGGGGTGCAATGTATTGCAGGTGCAATAAATTATAAAACCTTTTTTTATTATTTATTTAAATTTTTTTTAATTTAATACATTTTTTTTTATAATTTATTTTTTAAACGGTTCTTTTTTTTTTATTATTTGTTTTAATTTTTTTTAACATTTTTTTATTTAATTCGACTTTTTTTTTAGAAATACAGTATAAGAAATATTCGATATAGAGAATGTGCAAATTGCAAATGATATAATACTTCTGAAGCTTGGTGCTACCCTCAGGAGACAACACAAGGATAGATAAGTGGAATAAAGAATCGATTATTGTATTAAAGAATTTCAACTTAAAGCCACAAAATATGATAATGTATTAGAATGGATTCCTTTCAGTAAATTTGATAAAATTCAATATATTGGTGATAAATTTTTAGCAACCTGGTTAGATGGAATACGATTAATAGAAGATATCGATTAACGATAGAATGGTGCAGTGGTGGCCAAATCTATGCAAGATAACTATGTAATTTGTCATGCTACAAATTTTTATGCTATACAAATGAAAATCAATTTCAATTTTCGATTATATATATATATAAAATACCAGTATATTGCAATTAATATATATATCTTAACAAAAACTTTAATACACAACTCTTTCTGCTGATCCTCACGGCCACACCCGAACAAGAAGAGAATTGTTAATATTCAAGTCAACACTATTAGCAACCAAGTCAAGCAAG
>QKWP01002775.1:7860-40722 GCA_003550325.1 Gigaspora rosea | reverse complement strand
ATAAAAATGGAAAAACAACCACAACGAACTCAAGAAACCTTCAACTTTCTAAACGATATAGACTTAGAAATACCAGAGGAAGAAATACCTGAAATCCTGGACAAACAATTCCCGGTACTAGCACTAAACTTTGGAAAGTTATCATCATGACCTTAATCAAATATAAGAAAAAGATTCAAGAATCGATTAGACCTCTTAGAAGAATCGAACATAAAATTCAAACAATAGAAAAATCATACAAAGGATTCAAATACTTATCTATATTTAACAAAGCGGAAAGAAAAATAATAGCCCAAAAATTCGGAGAAAATCCAACAATAGCGGAATTATCCCAAGATAATACAATATTACATAAATTCCGGAATACAATATTTTGAATTTGAAATTCACAAAAGTTCCACAAATAAACTAACGTATCTCAAACTCCGCTTACCTAAAGATCAAACACAGATCAACGGTACAACTAATGGAAAACAAACATGGGAATTCTTCCATAAGAATTATTCGAAATTACCCCTAATTTAGAAATTCCCGGCAACACAGAATCCGACCACAATGTGCAATACTATAGCCCTGTTACCTTTACCGAGCATATTCTTATATTGATCCTGTAGATGATTCTATTGTTAGTGATTGTATCGAATTCCAAATTAAGCAGTTAATTAAATTTATACTTATCTGATTTCACACGATTTGGTCATCTGTCTGCTTAATGGCCGCTCCCCAGAGTCCAACCGGCTTGATCCCGGAATATTAATATCCCAACTTGCAATCTTTCGATCTGATGACTTTACGTCAAATTTGAATTCTTCTTTTTCCAATATGATAACATTACCGGAAGAGTGCTACTATATAATATTCAATAATCTTCGGCCTAAATTTAAAATTTTATTTTCATGTGCTCTTGTAAACCGCTATTGGTGTAGAATAGCTATACCTATATTGTGGAATGATCTGAAAGGCTATTTTAAAGATATAAGACTTTTTAGAATACTCCTTTTAACATTAAGTGCCAAAGAACAAAATTTATTAATTCCTTTTAAAATTTCACTTCCAAATCACCAAAAACCATTATTTGAATACACAAGCTATATTACAAGCGTTAACAATTATTTGGATCATGGAATTAGAAATTGGCTTCAGTATGAAAGATATGATTTAGGAAGCGAGCTTGCAAATGCCATGAAAAGTTCTTTGGTCGCAATGTTTCTACGAACTAGTAAAAATCTTAAATATTTATGTCTTAATGAAATTATTTGCAATCGAATAACATTTGAAAGCCTTCATGAGAACACTACAGTTACCTCTTTGAATTTATGTAATGTCAGTGACGATTTTAAATCTAAAACAATAGTTGCATTAGCGAAGTTCCTTTATGAAAATTCTACGTTGATTTCTTTAGATCTTTGTCAAAATCGGATTGATATTGAAGATATGAGGGTGTTAGCAAAGTCTCTTTGCAAAAACTCCACTTTGACTTCATTAAATTTAAATTTTAATGATCTTGGGCCCGGAGGAGGAAAAGCATTAATGGATTCAATTTGTAAAAACACCGCGCTGACTTCTTTGTATCTTAATTTTAATAGCATTGGACCAGAAGGAGGAAAAGCATTGGCAGATCCGCTTTGCAAGAACATCACACTGACCTTTTTGGATCATTCTTTTAATGAGCTTGGGTCAAAAGGAGGAAAAGCATTAGCAAATGCATTTTATAAGAACACAACGCTAACTTCTTTGGATCTTCAATATAATAATCTTGGGCCAGATGGAGGAAAAGCATTTGCAAATGCACTTTACAAGAATGCAACACTGACTTCTTTGAATCTTCAAAGTAATAATCTTGGTTCGAGAGGAGGAAAGCATTAGCAGATTTACTTTGCAAGAACACAACGATAACTTCTTTGAATCTTGGTTCTAACAAGTTTGGATCAAAAGGAGGAAAAGCATTAGCAGATGCAATTTGCAAGAACACCACGCTTACTTCTTTGAATCTTTATGATAATAATCTTGGATCAGAAGGAGGAAGAGCTTTAATAGATGCACTTGGCATGAACGTTACTCTAACCTCTTTGCAACTTTATAACAATAATCTTGGATCAGAAGGAGGAAAAGCTTTAGAAAATGCACTTTGCAAAAACACTACGCTGATTTCCCTGGATCTTCATAATAATTATCTTGGACCAAGAGTAGGAAAAGCATTAGCAAATTCACTTTGCAGGAACAATACATTAACTTCTTTAAATCTTAAAAATAATAATCTTGGATCAGAAGGAGGAAAAGCAATAGCAAATGCACTTTGTAAAAACAACAAATTAAAAGATTTGGATATTAGTCATAATGATCTTGGTTCAGAAGGAGCAAAATCATTAGCTCATGCGCTTTGCAATAACACCACATTGACTTGTTTAAATCTTAAAAATAATAAACTTGAATCAGAAGGAGGAATAACATTAGCGGATTCGCTTTGCAAGAACGACACGCTAAAATATTTGAATATTAGTTGTAATGATCTTGGATCAGAAGGAGGAAGAGCATTAGCAAATGCACTTTGCAAGAACACTACATTGACTTCTTTGAGTCTTCAAAATAATAAGATTGGTTCAAAGTGTATTGAAGCGTTAACAAATTCAAATTTAAAGAATGCCATTTCTTTAGATCTTACTTTTAATGATTTTGAATTAGAAGAAAATGCATTAGCAGATGCGCTTTGCAAGAAAACCCCCTAATTTCTTTAGATCTTACGGGTAATCATGGTGGTTTGAATTTGATTCGAGTTGACTCGACCTATCTCGAATAAGCAATAAATTCAATATTTTCTGATTCGGGTTATATACACTCATATTCAAATCGAGTTAGCACTTGCACTGTTCCACTATCTTCAAGTATACTGTGATATAGATACAATCCAACATTATTTGATATCAAAATTGCAGATCAATCATTACAATTTACAGGCAAATTTTCCTGTAAGACCGTGTAAGGAATAATATACTGTTTAGTTCTTATCTTATGCGAAAGTTGCTAAATATGAATAGTAATACAAATAATTTTAATCAATAGCCATTAGTATATGGTACATTATTTGCTTTTTAAACTATAATTTGTATTAGATTATCGAATATATTGATTAATAAACGCTACAAACTTGAATAGTTTATCATAAATGCATTGATCAATAACTCTCTCGAACATGAATGGAATAAATAAATAGATATTTATATTAGTAAATTTTCGTGAATTTAGGTTATCAATCATTAAATAAATTTTCTATTAAATTTATTAACTGATACATCGCATAAAGATAAGAAGACTTAAATAATCTATTAATAAATACGTATTAGCAATTAATGCAGATGAAATAAAAATCAAAAGTTATTGATAAATTTATAATGTAATGATAGAGTTAATCATCAGCATTTTTGAAATAGATCACACAATCGTATAAAGCGAAGATTACACAAGAAAAATATGGATTATGCTGATTGCACGAAAATATTAATATTTCGTATTATAACAGTTAGGTATATTATGTATTCGTTTAATAATGGATATTATAATTAACTTTTAAATTTACATAATTCATGCAAAAATTTTTATAATTAATAAAACATACTTGATATCCGTTAACAGAACTAGATTAACATTGGACCAGTGTTGTACTTTGATTCGTGTTAAATCGAGTTAGTATTTAATTCTAGTAAATATTCGAATTATAAAATTTCAACTCGAATTACCAAGTTTATTCTAGCTCAAGCTCAAAGTAATAGGTTTTGCATTAGAAGAAAGAAAACCATTTTCAGATGCATTTCATAAGAATGTCACCCCGACTTCTCTGAGATCTTATGCTCAATAATAATTTTGGATCAGAATAAAAAACAGTAGTTGTGTTTTTTATACTATTTGAACTAGTTAATAAGTATCAGTTTTCTATTGTATTGATTGTTTTTTATGATCTATCCAATTAAAGTTTAGAATTTGTTAATATGCAAACATTGGACAATTTAATACGATCTTTTTATATTTTGAAAAACAAATAATTTTTTGTTTATACCTATAAATCTGGACTTAGAGTTTATATAATCAATGAATAAATGTCTAAGAGGCTAATTGATGAAGAATACAATTAGAGTTATAAATAGCTTAAATCTCTTCTTAATAGTAGTATAATACCTATTTATTCATTCACTAACTTGTTGATAGCAAAGTCTTGTTATAGTTATCTAGATATTATAGTAACTTGGTTATTGTAATGATAATATTTTGCTAGTAGCTTCTAAACTTGTTATATTTTTTAATTAGTTGTATCATTTTTATTCGTCAAACTGTATATATGTTATATTTTGTCTTAATATAAATTATAATTAATTATACTAAAAAGGAAGCTATGCAATATGCTCAAAATATTGCATATACGCAATTATACAAACTTGTAAACAGCCGCGCCAAGAACGTATATGTTCAATTTAGAGTGTATACACTCAAAAAAGAGCATACATGCTCAAAAAAGAGCGTAAACGCTCTAACTCAACAAAATGTATAAAAGACCTTTCAATTCAGTAAAGTCAAAATAAGTTTCCTTCCACTTTGAAAATAAGAACACAATAAAAGTTAAACTACTTATTTTTTGAAACCTTTTGTAACTCAATTTAACATACTGAATTGACTCGTAACCTCGAAATTGGTTTTATTAAGACTTGAATTCTGTGTAATGAATTCTTGTTAATCTTTTGAAATTGTCCATGAGATTTGAAACCCGACTACCTTTCATCCTTAGTAAAGTTCTTTTAATCTAATAGTAATAGTGTCAAATTCATTTTCTTTAGTATAGTTAGTATTAGCAGATTACTTAACAATAATTATACCCCTCGTAATAATTTTCTGTGGTTGCAGAAAAATTTCTAAGCTTCCCAGACCAAACTCCTGTGACCTCATCTGACTTAAATCAACCCCTCCAATACACATTTTGATTCCACTACTTATATATATTATATTTCCTTATTATTTAATTGATGTCAATTTATTGATATTCCCCATATTAGCATCACTGGCATTAGCATCTTTGCTTTATTGTGGTAATTTAGTGATCTACTTATCACTAAGCCTTTACCTCTATATTTTCAATTATAGTCATTTTTATATTTATGCCTACCTTCCTGTAATTGGCTGGAGCTTTAAATCGGCACTATTTTATATATTGTTTTATTACTCTTCCAATTCAACTATTATATTTGGTGTCAGTTGTATAGAATGAAGTCAATTAATCAACCTTCTTCTTATATACAATTTGAAATTAGTTTTATTATATATATTAGAAAATCTGTTAAATAAATTATAAAACTTATTTTGAAAATAAATATAGCTTAATGTGATCAGATTCTGCAACTAGTAAACTCTTTGTAGCAACCCAATATGGCTAATCCTGCCAATTTGGCACAGCAACCAATCCTTCTTTAACAGCCATAGCAGCCTCATGTACAGCAATCTTAACTACAGTAGCAGCCACCACAATAGCTTAACCCGGTTCAACTATTGCAACCATCTAATGTCTTAGATAATCTGGTAGCTTAAATTGGGCTCTTGATACAACAAATGCAGGCTACTTTGGCTCCCCAAGTTATCTACATACTTCTAATTGTGTACTAAATTTAGTTTACTATCCAGATTTCTTAGAAGAAGATCAAGACCCCATGGCTTGGTTAGATAAGGTCAAAAAAGCCTTTGCTATGAATTTAGTTAATAATAACTGAAAAATTATTCTTCATCTAAAGAGTATAGCCACTACATAGGGTCCACTTTCTAAAAACAGCCCCAATCTATTACATATTGAAAAACCCTATTTAGCCCAATCAAAGTTTTTACTCTAATTTTATTACACAGTTTTGAACTTCTGTTTTAGAAGAGAAGTGGTTTGCTCAACTAGTTACATAGAAGCAACAGATTGATAAAGATATGGATACCTATTATTCTGTAGTTCAGAAGTTGCTTCATCGAATATAGATAGGTGCCTAGCTCTATTTTAAGACTGCTAAGGCACAGCTCTTCTTAAATAGACTAAGACCCAATATTGTTCTTGCTGTGGCCCTTTTACTTCTAACATATCACAAGCAATCTATGAATAAGCCAAGGCATATAAAAGTGTTTGCAAGCAAAACTTTTCATATCTATCTACTCCAATTAGTGCTTTATATTTTTCTCAACTAGCTAGAAGCTCTAGCAGCTCTTTATTAACAGTTCTCATACCTGAGTTAGCTATTGAAAAACTAACTAAGATTATAAACAAAATATTAAATTAACTGCAAAAATGATAGGTGTCTACTATTAATAGCTCTTCTAAATTAGCATATTACAAGTATACAAAAGCAGGACATATAAGTAGAAATTGTCATATCCCAGCTACCCTTAATGCCCTACTCAATACTCCTCAAATATATATCTCTTCTACCCAGTCTCTCATAGTATATCCATATCCCAATTTGGCAATAGCAAGTTCTCTTGTACCCATTAGTCCTGTAAATTATAATAGTAATGTTAACCCTATGTTTACTAGTACACTGTTCATCTGCCATAGTACATTCTAGACCAAATCCTTTTAAAAGTATTAAGTACTATATCTTTTTAATGAGGTCACAACTAGGTGGCTCTTTACAAGCCCCTGCTAATTCCATAGTGACCCATGCTGAACTCTCTACTCTATTAATATCTATCTTGACTATTATACTAGTAAATATCTGAATTAAGAATAACAATAATAATTGTAGTTCTATATATGCTTAATTGTCACTTGTGGTTGTAATATCATCAGGATCTGGTGCTCCAAGTTCTACTCAAGTTACTTCAAATTCATCAGAACAAAAAAAAGTTTAAAATTAATAATGGTATTCTTCCTGGTGTACTTGCAAATTATAAACAAAATGATGCACCTGGTCTAACTCTAGCAATCTGGTCTTACTTGTTTGTTATATTTCTTAGTTTCTTTTTCTTTAGAGAAAAGCCCATAGCCTGAAAAAAAAAATTTTCAAGCTGATAAGTCTGTTGGTCATTAAAAGATAATTTTTTCTTTTTTTGCAATTTCTGATAGTATTTTTCCTACTTTATATTATAAAAATGAATCTAACAGTTCAGATAGTTCAGACAGTGAATGGTGCAAAACTATTTGGAAAAACAAATTAAAGAATATCAGTATATAGAAAATGGTTCTAATGTAGATTCAAATATTGATGAGAGCAGAAGACAACGTAAGTTAAAAAATAAAAAAAATAAAACTCCTAGCTGCCCAATACTCTTACAATTTGACCAGAAATACTTACCTACAGAAAGAGAGTATTAAGTGTGACTCTTGTAAATATATTACTACTGATATTGCAAGAGACAAAGGAATGGAATCTATAGATAATGTCTTTGATTATTACTATAAGAAAAAATTTAATAAAAAAAAATAATTATAACTTAGGTGATCTTGATGAGGTCCAATATTACCAACTTCAAAAGTTTTTGGAATGAAATTTGGCTTATTGCCTAAAAACAAGAAAAATTAGAGCAGACCAACTTAATAAAGCACTATATAATTATGGAAAATACTTCTTTATCAAACACAACCCATATTGATACTCTTCACTAAAAAAAAATTATTAAACCTAAAATTATAAAATGCTAAAGAAAGGTCTTATACAATTTATTAAAAGTTTTTGAACTTTCTTAGTGGTCCTTGTACCAAAAAAGGATAGAGAACCCTAGTTTTATATTGATTATAAAAAGTTAAATTTGGTAACCCAAAGAGATAATTACCTTTCAAGATCTCTTAGATGCCTTACAGAGCTCCTTTTGGTACAGCTTGCTTGACTTGGCCAGTAGTTACTAGCAAGTTGAAGTAGAAAATATAGATAAATTGAAAATAGCATTTACTACACCTTTTAGTGTATATATTCCATAGAATACCTTTCAAGTTAATTAACACACTGACTATATTCTAATATCTTATAAATTATCTATTTCAAGAATTAATTGGATCATATATAGTTGTATATTTGGATAATATCAATGTATATTTCAAGACTTTAAGGATCATCTATTTGTTTTTGAACAACTTAAAATAGCAGGCCTCATCTTGAAGCTCTTCAAGTGTTTCTTGGAATGGTAACAATTAAAATTTCTAGAACATCTTGTTAGTAAAGCAGGTATTGCCACTAACACAGCCAAAGTAGAAGTTGTAAAAGATTTTCTAACTCCTTAGAATTTGAGGCAACTATGAGACTTTTTAGAACTTATTTTGTATTACCTTCTGTTTCTATTATTGGTTTATTTAGTAAAGTCTGAACTGCAATATAGCTATCAATGGATAAATTATGGGCATTTCCAACTGAACTTGCTCAGTCACTACATTCCTTGATCCAAGATTTAAACATTTCAATTGGGCAACAAATATGAATGGGAAAAGGCACAGAACTTGGTGAAACTTTATATGATAGGTTAAAGAGCAAACTCGCTATTTCAGATGATATTAAAGAAAGTTTTATAGATAAAGATTATGAAGTTAATGATGACTTTTTCACGAATTAGAAGTGAATTCTATACAAACATGCACAGAAAAGGAGGATGAAGTAACATGCTATATAAAATTGAAGGTCAATGATGATCCTTTAGAATGGTGGTTAAAAAACGGGTAATTTACCGATTTTGGCCGAATTAGCATGCAAATACCTCTTTATTCCAGCTACTTCTGTGCCAAGCAAAAGATTATTTTCTGACACTGGCAATAATATTTCAGCAAAGCGGACTTGTTTATCACCAGATTTGGTGAATATTTGTATATTTAAACTGAAACTGTGATCATTTTGATGTATTTCCTCCGCAAAAAAGTTAGTTTAACTTGATGGTTTTTTATTTTTATAATGTAATCACTATTATTATTAGTATAAATAAAGGGTTTAATTTGATTTCTGTTGGCACTACCTACAGTACTCGGGCTTTAATTATTGAAGCGATATACAGTACTAGTGAAATGGTGATTGAGCTATGTGCGTAATTATTAAGTTGATATGTGAACAAAACGGATATGTGTCATTTCACCGACAATTAAATCACTGACATCTCATTTCACCGACAATTACAGCTGTTCTCATAAATTCTGGAACAACTGATATCGGCTGAATTCGATAAGTTTTTAAATTCAGTGATATCTGAACTGGGATTTCGGCATTACAGTAATTCAATACACTGAATTCAAAAACTTATCGAATTCAGCCAATTACAGCTGTTTTCATAATTTCTGTCCATTTAAAAATTTTTTCGTTTTCTGAAACCTCTTCGATCCTGTTCTAAAAATCACCTACCTTTTCGGAAACTATTTCGCTGTGCTTGTAACTTCGATACGGAGACAGCGAAGTAGTTTCTGAAAAGGTAGGTGATTCTTAGAACAGGATCAAAAAGGTTTCAGGAAACGAAAAAGTTTTTAGGTGGTCCAGAAATTATGAAAACAGCTGTAATCGACAATCACTTCACTAACATAACATTTCACTACCGACAAGTTCATTTTACTGACAGTTTATTTCACCGAAGCTCATTTCACTAACAAAGTAATTCTGGTCATTGTCGTTAGGGTCAGGGTAGAATTAGGTAGAATTAGGGCTAAATTTAGTGTGCTTTTTAAAAAAAACTTGTCGGTGAAATGAGCTTCGGTGAAACAAACTGTCAGTAAAATGAACTTGTCGGTGAAATGTTATGTTGGTGAAGTGATTGTCGGTGAAATAATACGAACCCAAATTATACTGGTGTTAATAATATATGCTCAGATTGCTTGTAAGAACCAGAGCTGCTACTAATATTACACCAGACTAGGAATACAAATAATTTTTATAATTCATTGCACATTAAATAAGAACATACAGTGATTCAGGTCTTATGTACTGCAGTCTTACGATAAGTAGGACGAGTCCTAGATATACGCGTGATACTTAAAATTTGCTAACGGTAAAGGCAATCTACATGACAAAACAACAAATAGGTCTATAAAATTTTATAACCTGAACTAATCCAAATTATAAACAAAGGATATTACGACGTGTTGGCGTGTTTACACAAAATGACATTATTTATCGGTGTGTATTTTCTTTAGACATAACTTATGGGTAAAACCCCTATTCGATCGAACAGTGATGCCTAACTACTAAATAATTTAATAATATTATACTCTGGTTGGTTACTATATCAAGATCGAAGGGTACAAAACACGGGTTCTATGTGTACTGTATTACGTATATCGAAAACATTTAAATCTGATAAAATAATTTTAGACTATATGTTAAAAAATTTAACCATATGAAAAAATGGTTAGCATGTGCACCAATTTCTGGAATTGATTGATTTAACTACCAAAATGTTTGCCTCAATGAGACGATTCTAAAATCCTCAAAATCCAACTACGGAATCCCGAGATCGCGTAATTTTAATAGTGATTGTTAGAATTACTAAGTAAAATCTCTAATATTGAATAACATTAAATTCACTGGTCCGTGATTTAACTGCCAAGATAATCCCGTGATCGAGTAGACAATCAATTGATCAATTGATCGTCTACACGTATAGACAATCAATTGATCGACACGATTAAATCCTTGACGATCTCGGATCCTGTGTCATCCAAACGGATTAATGGATCAGTTAGTAATTCTAAAAATCACTACTAAAATTACACAAAAGTTGAATGATCTCTGGATTCCATAGAGGATTTTGGGCTTGTTAGAATCGTCTCATTGAGACGAAATTAAATCATCCAAAACGGGCCAAATGGATCAAAAGTTATTATTAATTCCAGAAATTGGTTATCTTTGTGAGGTAGGCAGATCAATATTTTTAATCTACTACAAGTTAAGTAAATACGAGGTATGATCTTTTTTTTTATCTTAGAAAATCTCAGTGATTTATTCAAAATTGTCTTTTGTATTCATTTCGTTATTTTTTGCTTTCTATAATAGTCTATGATATTTTCGACATGACATTTTGGAGTGCAATGGCGAAGATACAGATAATATTAAGAGCATGTCATCTGCCGTAAATCAACCGCTATTTAGACATCCATGTATAGTTAGCTATGAACCTGATGTACCAGGGAAAATCATATAACATCCGAAAAAACTTGATTATATGCGAGTTCGATTTTTTTGAAAAGCAATATTATCATAAAACTTCACTAAATAAAAGTTTTTAAATCATATCTGATCTGTAATATGACAAATGATCTACGTACACCTTACTGATTAATCATTATTACGTGCATATGTACTGTGGGGGTGGGGGTTTTTTTTAGGAAATGTATATATATATAGATGCAAAGTCTATTGAAGCATACAAATTTTGTATTTAAAAACTAACTTTTCACGAAATTTTGTACGTTTCACTTTTTAAAGCGTCAATTAAATCAACAAGAAAATAAAATAGTAACGAATTTTGACTAAAATCTTGCAAGAACCTTTTTTTTTTTTTTTTTTTTTTACTACGACAAAAAGCTCATTCCTTGAATATTATTTTAAGCACTGCTGAAATATGCGCTAAATTATGTGGGTCTCTAAATCCGAAATCAAATTTCGAACAATTCGACTCCTTAATAATTTGAACGATTAAAGAAAAGATCCGATGTAGCGTCTAAATTAATATAACAAGTCTGTAACATTTGTCCAAACTTTATTTGATATTCTAAAAAGGAATTATCAATGTCGATCCAATATCAAATTATTTATATATAAAGATATAATGCTCATTTCCATTTTACTTTGGAATACGTAATTTAAATATGGTTAAACCACGCGTTGCTATTATCGGCGCCGGTAGGCTAAAATAATTTACATATCGAAATGATTTAAAACGGTTCTGATCAGCAATTTATATCTAATTAAAAAAAACATCAGGTTCATCAGGTTTAGCAGCCTTGAAACAATGCCTCGATGATGATTTAGTTCCAATATGTTTCGAACAAACATCTTATGTAGGAGGTCTTTGGAATTTTGTTGAAATTGATGACAAAAATAAGGATCCACATTCATCGGCGTATAAAAGTCTTGTTATTAATACTTCTAAAGAATTGGTGCGTAACTTTGTAAAATATTGATATTATTTGTATTTATTGATATGATGAATAATTTTTCGGTTCATAAAAAACAGATGACATTTTCAGATTTTCCAATCCCTGCGGAATGGCCACATTATTTACATAATTCACTTGTTACAAAGTATATTTTATTTCATTTTTTATTTGCCTTTTCTGCATCTTATAAAATAAAATTACTTACTACATTAACTTTCCATTAAAAAGATACTTTAATATGTATGCCGACAACTTTAAACTTAGGCAATACATTAAATTTCATACAACTGTTGTTCGTGTATCTTATCTTCCTGATCATCGTTGGAAAGTTAAATATATTACTTGTGTAGATAAAGATCAAACTGGAGAGAAACAAAATAGCGAACATGAAGAAATATTTGATTTTGTTATGGTTTGTAACGGACATCATAGGAAACATAGGTGGCCTAAATATAAAGGGATGGACGAATTTAAAGGTGAACAAACTCATTCACATTTTTACAGGCGGTAAGTAAAAAATGAATAGGCTTTTCATAACTATATCATGTGTTTGATTAACGACGCTCCAATGATGTTAAGTTTTTTTTAAAAAAATTTTTTTTTATTAGATCTGCAAGTTTCGAAAATAAGCGTGTTGTTGTCGTGGGAGTTGGTAATAGGTAGGTTATTAAATTTTTGATATCAATATGCAATAGTTTAATATGAATTAAATCATACGTTCAGCTTTTGTAACTTTTATTTATAGTGGAGTTGATATTGCTGTCGAATTATCTCATGTCGCATCACAAGTGTATTTATGCGTTCGTAGAGGTAACAAATACATCATTATATTTATTAATGCATTTTCCTTTCAGTTATTTAATTCAATATTCCGATAGGAACACTCCCATGGATCTTTCCACGCTTGATCGGTGGAAAGCCAATTGACCATCTAAGAAGTCGTTTTTCTACTTACTTCTTACCAAGATCCCCTTCTGCTTACGCAAAACTTATCGTTAAGACTTTAGGTCCCCATCCACCATCTTTCCAACCAACAACCACTTCAATTTTTTCTTCACATCCAACTTTAAAATCAGAACTTTTCGAACGTCTCAGTACTGGCACTATTATTGTAACCAAAAATATTTTAGAATTAATGCCTGATGAAACAAAATCAATTAAATTTGTTGACGGTTCTACTGTGGAAAACATTAATGTGATAATTTATGCAACTGGTTATAATATAGATTTTCCGTTTTTAGATAGAGACATTATTAATGGTGGTTCAGAAATTGAACAAGAATTTGAAGATGAATATAAAGAAAACTTAGCATGGATGTATAAAATGATGTTTCCGCCAAATTATCGTAATATCGCGTTTATTGGTTTAGTACAGCCAATTGGTGCCATTTTTCCTATTATGTATGTAATTATTATTATATGGGGGGGTGTCAATAGAAACCAGGCAAATTGTTTCTAAGTAAATTTTTTTTAAACTTTAGACTAAATTATCTCAGCAACTATTAAACCAATCTTGATAAAAATTTTTTTATTTTAATTCTATGTAGTTATAGAATTAAAATAAAAAAAATTTTATCAAGATTGGTTTAATAGTTGTTAAGATATTTTAATTTAAAGTTTAAAAAAAAATTACTAAAAATGATTTGCCTGGTTTCTATTGACACCCCCTCGTATTTTGATAACACCGCTGTAACATTCATAACATACTGAATTCTTTTTCTTTTTGTCAAAAAGCGAGATGCAAACTCGTTATGTGACAAGTTTAATTAAAGGTTTCATTAATCCACTTCCATCGCCTCAAGATATGAATATCGCCATTAGAGATTATCATAATAAACTCAGAAAACGATACTATTTATCAGCAAGGCATACAATCCAAGTTGATTATCATAGTTACCTTGATGAATTGAGTCTGGAATTAGGTTGTTATCCTTATCCTTTAGAGATACTAAAAAAGTTTGGTTTTGATATATGGAAACTCAGTATGTTTGGATTAAGAACTCCTATTCAGGTAAATTTTGTTGAAAGGTATCGTTTTTGTGAATTTTATTACTTGAAATTAAAAAATTTCTTTATAATTTACAGTATCGATTACTTGGAAGACAATGCTGGGAGGGTGCTAAAGATGCAATTATGATTTATAATAAAGTAAATCCAAATTAATACTAGAAAAATCTTAACCATTATATCAAATCATGACACAATAAATAGATACATTCATTTATTTATTTTAAAAAAACCTAAATTGTAGATTAATTGTTTGATGCAATTTATATTTAAAATTGGCCGACGACCAATTATTCATTAGATTTCAGCTTCTGATATTAAATATAGCCCATTTTGAATAAAATTTGATTTATTCAATCTTGATTTTAATTAGATTGTAATACTGTATGTGAATCATCATGTGAGATTATAATTAATATACTATATGAAGAAAAAGAAATTATAACACTTCAGAGAATAAGTCAATTGAATTTTAATTTTTAATGAATAGTTTAATCATGTTGGTGGTCAATGGTAGAAAGTCTCTAATCAGGGTTGGGTAATAAAATACAGTAGGTCAAATTTGTTTATTGATTAAATATATAGTTTATTTTAAAGTAATCGTTATCTGTTATGAAAATTAAATTTTTACGCGTTGGTTTTTTTTTTAAAAAAATGTGAACATAAAACTGATACATATCATAAGGCTTGTGATATAATTTACAAAATCTCTCATCAAAATAAATATTATTTCAAAAGATAAATATCGAGTAAAATTTTTAATCGGTTGACTTAGAGCATGACTAAGCATATTTTGCAACAAATAGTTATTAAAATTTATCGTGTCTGAATCAAGTTAAAAGTCAGAATTTCGAGCAAAATATTATGATTTGTAATCTTTTAAATAAAATTAATATCCATTATCTTTATTCGACAGCGATATATGAAGAAAATGACTTAATAATATCCCTTCTGGATTGTAATAATGGTGACAAACGGTACTAAACCAAATTTATTCGATAGATATGAGTTTTTCATTTTATGCACCATTGCTTATATAGTTATAAGCTAAAATGCTTAAGCAAGTATAACTACTATTACCGTATAGTCGCGAAATAACGCGTCGCGTCAGGGTTATAATTTCGAATTTCGGCCTAAATTAAAGTTAATTCGGACCAAAATTCGAAATAACGCTCATGCGCGTTATTTCGCGACTTTCAAGTATATAAGAAGCGGATTGAGGCATGAATTAATGTTTGAGCATGATAATATTTCTATTTTGTTTTTTTTTTACAACTTACTCTCGTTATGTGAAGATTGGTTATAGTGAAGAATTTGAATTCCAGAATTATTAAACTTTAACTTGTAAAATACTGAGGAAATTGCAAATGCTAACTGAAATAATCTTAGTTAAACTAAATGTGGAATTGGGTTGTTTAACCAATTGACTTTTTTTTCTTATTGTATTTTTGCGGAATAACGCGCAGGAGTGTAATTTCGATTTTGGCCGAATTAAACTTAATTCGAGCCTATCAAATCTGGAAGGGTTCCGAAATAGTTTTGTAATAAACTCTTGTGAAAAGTTGATTACAATTCTCCGATTCCCCAACTGCCAACCTCGAAATTTGTAAGCATTAAATATAGAAAGAACATGTGCAATAAAGCATTTCTTCAATTTGGCTGAGTTGAGAAGCTTCACTGGGAATTTCTTCTACAAATAAAAATTTTAAATTAATACAGTATAAATATATTTTTTACATAATACAATTCTTTTTTTACATACCATGGTCCATATCATTTTCATTTGAAAACCTTTAGTGTTAATTTTTCTGGATTGCATGTACTAATACGATCGTAGAAAAACTCTCTTTACAAATAGGGCAGAAGTGCAGAAACCGCATTGTGAATTTCCCGATCATGTAGGTGTAGTGTCAAGATATTTAATCCCCTGAAAGAAAAAAAAATGTTTTTTAAAGAAAAAAATTTTCAAACTTAAAAATTTTAATTTTGAAATTGTAATCCGGGATCCGCAGATAGTCTATCGGACTGAACCGAATCTAGACTTAAGTTTGAATTCAGTTTGATTTTCAAATCAAACTCAGACTCAAACTTTTTTAAACCTATGTTCTGTTCGGGTCTGATTTCAAAATTTCTTTTTTATGGTAAGTTCGGTCCGAAGTTTGCAAACTTTTCGGGTTTGTAATATTAGGCTCCTATCAGGGCGTCTCTGGTGCCCTTACAAATTTCAGATAAGGCTATAATTTAAAATCAACATTTGTGCATAAATATAAATTAATTTTAATAAGTTACTTAAATAAGAAATAATTTGTCAATTAAATAAATCACCACATATAGATTATTTCAAATATTTCAATTAATAAATAACTGTTACACTTATCGGTTGAATCGAATTGACGTTGATAGACCAATATATGTTCCGCATCATTTGAATTTACGTCGATTCTGAATTGACACTGTTATTGCTCGATTTTCACCGATCGTGAAATGACCCACAATGTAATAAACTACTGATAACATTGAACTTATTTTTATGTCCGATTTTTAAATTTTTTGGTGTCTTTTTTGTTAGGTTTTTTTTTTATAATTAAGTTAGGGTTTAGGGTTAGAATCATTGGAAAAAGAGTATAGGTGGGTTTTAGTAAGGCTTATATTTTTAAATTGAGACCCTTAAATTTCACTTTTATTATGATCTGCAACAATAATTACGTATACCACGAACGTAGTAATTCAATTACGAAGGTGTATGGTTAACAGACAAGAATGGAAAGTGAGCAAAATCTGGATTATGATTGGATGAGTATAAAATGGAATTTTATATCACATGTGAATGTGAATTTGATTGGGCGTTAAAAATCTATTACAATGCGAATGTCACCAATCTAAAAATTCGCTATCTGGTAAGGGACGATGATTTACTGTAAACAGTCCTAAAAACAATTAACTGCAGAAATTGACCCTAGCTATCACAGGATATCACAGAATAAGTTTCTCACAGAATTTTTTTATTCTGATCGATTGAAACCATGGATCATGTTCCGAATCTAATCCAAAATTAGTATTCCTTAAATTACTCGTTATTACAGGGCTTTAATCTTCTCTAAAACAGGTATTTCTTAAATTACAAGCTTTAATTTTCTCTAAGATAAGTATTCCTTAAATTACTCAATATATATTAATGAATACTAACTTTGACGGTTTTTTGAAAATTATTTTGTAAGCAGAATGATATTCTAAGTTGAATTATCGATTGAAGCCACGGATCAATGATCCGAATCTGAGGAAATCTTCTCTAAAATTAGTATTTCTTAAATTACTCGTTAGAATATATCAATGAATAATAACTTTGCAAGAAGTTTTCCAGTTTTTTGAAATTATGTTTCAAGCAGAATCATTCGATATCGAAGTTTTTACGCATGCCTTTAATAATTATAATCTGATTTCTGATTGTACAGTTTTTTGCATTCTTATTAATAATTCGCTAATAAAAAGAGAAAATATTCTGTGATTTTTTTTTTAATTGTCTTTTTTCGATTATACGTTTTTAAATTACAATGATATACGAAAAACCAAAATTCTTATTACTACCGGTACTCGTATAAATAAATATCCGGGTCGATGAACATTATAATTCAAAAGCTCATCTAAAAAAACAAGCAAAAAATGAAAATAAAGAAAAATTAAAAAGCAAGTTACACTTGTTACTACGGCAATTGTATCTGAATCAAAAAAAGAAGTTATAGAGGATTTAATTGAGGCCTTTTCTTTAGCAAATATTCCTCTTGAAAAAGTAAATAGTTTACTTTCCCTTTTTTAGAAAACACCTTAAAGAAGGTGATGCGATCCCTCAAGCCTTTACACTACGTCAAATTTACCTACCAGTGTATTTGATAATCATTTTTCTTTTTACTTTGTCAAAAACCTGTAGCAATAATAATGGATGAAACTATAGATGAATGTTCACATAGCATTGTTTGGCAAACAATTTAAATTATCAAATTCTCCTCCTTTAGTTGAAACAAAATTAAACATTTGACTTTGAAAAATCACCACAAAAGCAAAAAAAAAATCCTCTAAACCCTCTGTAAAAAACACATAAAACTTGAGGTCCTTGATAGTATGTATAAACATATACTTCATCATCAAAATACAAAATTGGTTTCAGTTGATTTTTTAAATCATGTTAATAATTCGACAGTTAATGGAGTTTTGTTAGCTCTTTTAACCAAATATAATATTTCTTATACCTTGTCAAAGTTATTTGTCTCTGACTTAGCAGCATACATAAAAAAATGCTATTGTGAAGCATTAAAACCAGTTATGCTGCAGTTAATTCATGCACCTTGTCGCATGCATATTATAAATATTATTGGATATGAATTTTTTTAATTTTTAAATAAAAATTTATATTTCTAACAATTGTTATACCAAATCTAATTGTAATATAATATTTTATATCAATATTACAATTTGTATAACAATTTTCAAATTTTACTATGCTATGTTTTGATTGGCATCTTATTTTGTATATTATATAAAATTAATAACAATAAAATATTTAATTTTATATAGATTAATAGGGTTATGATAAACAATGCTGCCAATAATATTATGATGATTTATCATTTTGAATTATGGGCAATTGACAAAGATATTAGTTTTTGCACTAATAATCATTTTCGTTGCTTTGCACATGTAATTAATCTTTCAGTTCAAGCTACTTTAAAGCAGCTTAAAGATGAAATAGATAAAATTTGAAATCTTATTATTAAAAGCCATCCATCTCTACAAAGACATCAAAATTTTTTAGAAATTTCAAATTTAAATAATATTAAAAATTTGTCTCCTATTCTTAATGTTCCAACTTGTTGGAATAGTACATATAATATAATTCAATGTGCTTTAAATTTAAGAGTAGTTAGTTTTTATAATTGCTGCCCAATTTTCTAAAAGTTAGTTCTTGATAGGCACTTATTTGATATTACATAGGATTGATTAGTTGCAGGGTATATGTTTATAGTAATTATTATCCTGCATGATATTAAGTAGAGAATTAACTTTCAAGCATATTTATTTTATTTGTATATATAATTTTATTAATATTCTTTTTTAATAGATTTTTGAAAAAATTTTATTAGTTAAAAAATTTTCTGATCTAAATAATTTAAAATTAAATCAATCAGAATGGAAATCTTTTGAAAACATCACATTATTATTGAAAAAATTTGCCAAACTTTCTACTAAAATATTTTCTTTATTATATTCAACAATACACGCAGTATATTCTATGTATAATTATCTTATGAATTACTGTAAAAAGAGAATGGATAATTAGATTTCTAATAATATATCAAAAGTAGCAAAAGTAGCTGGGACAAGCTTTATGATTATTATAAGAAACTTCAGAATCTTATCACTATGCTTCTACAATCCTTGATCCATATTGAAAGCTTAAGTATTTTCAAACTTGGGCTGATAATAAAGATAATCAAATCATGCAAAAGATTTGTAAATGAAATTTATTATTTATTGTAATAGCTAATGCTAATTTTGGCTGATATTGTTTTGTAATGATTAACTAAAAATCTTATTATTCAGCATCAGCTATCAGATTTATTTATTAATTTTTATTAAATATTCTGCATTTATTTATTTAGATTTACTAAAAAATTTGATGAGTATCATTCTTTATATTTTCCGATTTCATCTACATGTAATAATTTAACTATATAAAATAAAGACAATGATGATGAAATTTTTTATTTT
Source organism: Gigaspora rosea (assembly GCA_003550325.1). Lineage (NCBI taxonomy): Eukaryota > Fungi > Glomeromycota > Glomeromycetes > Diversisporales > Gigasporaceae > Gigaspora > Gigaspora rosea. The sequence goes on along the minus strand of QKWP01002775.1, from coordinate 20,876 downwards.
CTGTTCCAAAGCATTTTCATAATTACAATATTTATAATGAACACAATGCATACTTTGATAGCTCTGCAGAACTAGATAAAATTAATGTATTAGAGTGGTAGAGGACTCACGAACAATAGTATCCTATATTAGCCATAATGGCCTGTAATTACTTATTAATACCTGCAACCAGTGCACCTGTAGAGTGATTATTTAGTGAAAGTAGAAATGTAATAACTTATGAAAGAAATAGGCTTTAAGATAACACCATCCAAGCAATTATGTGTCTTAAAAGTTGGTTATAATTTTATAAAAAAATTTTTTTATAAATAATATATAAGATGAAGAATATATTCATTCTAGTAGTTAAAATTTATTAAAATTCACCAAAAGCAAAACTTTGTTAAAATATTGAACATTCTATTTGTACACAGGATATGGGTATTTCAAAATTTTAATTATGAAATAGCTTTTGGGATTTTACTGATGTGAAATTGCAAAATAATTAATTAATATATGACCCCGTGTACAATTATAAATTTTCTAAAATATTATAAATTACAAATTTTATTTCAATATATATAACATGTTTAAATAAAGAGAGCAGTTAACTTGTGTTTGCATAACTTTTTTTATTTTCAGTTGCTCTGGTTAGAATTTTCATTTATAATTAGTATTTGTGAAGAGTTGATAAATTTAATAAATTTTTTTTAATTCATAATTAATAAGTATATTGATATAAAAGCCTTAAGCTTTAAATAAAGATAAGGGGCTTCCAGAAATTATATAATTTTTTGGTGGGTGTGTAAAGTCCTGAAAATATCAGATTATAATTTTAATTCTGGTCAAAAGTATAAAATTATAAAATTATTAATAAATATTGTTCTACTGAACCAATTTATATGATTTAACTACCAAATTGTTCGTCTCACTGAGATGATTCTAATAATCCCAAAATTGTAATTACAAAGTCCCAAGATCATTCAACTGTTGTGTAATTTTAATAGTGATTTTTAAAATCACTAAATAAATTTCTTTAATATTGATAACTTTTGATCCACTAGCCCATTTGGATAATTTAACTACCAAAATGTTCATCTTAGTGAAACGATTCTAACAAGCCCAAAATCACTAAATTCTAATTATAGGATTCCAAGATCAATAAAGATTTGTATTGTTAGACAAACAATAAAATCTTTATTGATCTTGGAATCCTGTGATTAGAATTTAGCAAGTTTGGGCTTGTTAGAATCATCTCATTGAGATGAATATTTTGGTAGTTAAATTATCTAAAACAGGCCAGTGCATCAAAAGTTATTCAATTTTAAAAAATTTATTTAGTGATTCTAAAAATCACTATTAAAAAATTATACAAAAGTTGAATAATTTTGGGACTCTGTGATTAGATTTTAACAATTTTGGGCTTGTTAGAATCGCTCAGTAAGATGAATATTTGGGTAGTTTAATTATCTAAATTGGTCCAGTAAACCAATAGTTATTAACTAGTTGAGTTTTAAACTTCAAAATCATTTTAGTAGAAGTTCTCCTGAGTATTTCTGTTCCTTATTGCAAAAATCAAATTCATATTGTGCTAAAAATCCTTGTTTAATAAAGATAAAAGAAAAGAAATTATTACTTAATAACCAATACCCTTTTATATAAAGATTAGTTGATTAATCCTATTGTTAATAAATTATATAATTGTAATTACATAGCAAACATTATGAATTATGCGCATGCATAAAACCCAATACTAACTATAAAGTGAGCCAATTCTAATTTATATCAGGTTGGCAAAATAGTTGTCAGTAAAATTGGTTAATCTATTGAATTCTGTCTCTTTAAACATTTGTCTTTATCTACACATTAATTATTAACAGCTTTGCAAAATTAGTTACTGAATTGATTCTAAATTATTCTAAATTGTATTCTCAATATTATCCACAAGATGATCCCAAATTTTGTAGCAAACAAATATACAGTACTTTAATATGCATGCATATAAAGATAATTAAAGATATTAACTAATTTTGCTGGCAACCATTTTGCTAACAATTATTTCATCTAATATAAATTATAATTGGCTTGCTTTATAGTTAGCATTGGCTAGACATTGTTGGCAAAATGATTATCAACAAAAAAATAGTTGTCAGAGAATTCTACCAGAACCAAATTTGAGATATATATTCATTGTAAGTTAACTAAAAATAGAAGGACTTGAAAAAACTAAAGCAGAAAAGGCTACAGAAAATTGGCATCATGTTATAAATAAATTAATTGTAAGATGTGTATTGAAAAGTTAAAAAAAAGAAAATGCATATTTATTTGGGAATTGAATATGTATTTAGAACCTGTTCAAAATAATGAAAACTATAAATAATAGAATCTAAAAAAGGTTATATAATAAATAGAAAAATTATAAACAAGAAAATGCCACTAATCGAAATAACAGTACTAGCAAAACTGAATACCTAGAAGATATTACTAATCAAAATGATGTACCAAGCAAAAATCAACAATGATAAGAAAATATGACAACAATAAGTGACAACACTAGTAAAACCAAGGCACCAACAATTAAACTTCACCATAGGCGAAAACATGCTGCCAAAAAAAAAAACTGATTAGTAAATAAATATAAAATAAAAACTATACTTCTGTACTTATTTTTGTCAATCTGTGTAACTAGTAGTGGTAAATTTGAATTTATTTTTATTTCTTTTTTTAATTTATTTAATTAAACTATGGCAGTTTAACATTAAATAAGTGTTGTTAGAAGAAACTTGTCTTCAGGTTTTTAATTATATTTGTACTAGACTCAATCTATCAAATTTGTATTTGGTACAAATTTAATTAAAAGCCAAATTGTGCAATTAATTGAAGTAATTCTTATACCAATTTCACTGAAATTTATATGGTTACCACTTGACTAACAAAACTATTTCCACAAATTAAATATTAAACTTCAAACTATTTAGGTGCTTATGAGCACTACATACTTATATCAAATAATTAAATAATAAATTTGCTAGAAACTTGTTTATTTACTTGTTAAGTAAAATCGAATGATTGATAGAAATTTTTTAAATATCAAATCAAATCAAATTCAAATAAACATTTATTTGACTTAATTTGATTTACCGGTAATCAAATTCAAATTTATATAATATTTGATAAAATCAAATTCAAATTTATTAAATATTTAATTTGATTTGATTTTGCAGAACTCTAATCATGTTATTAATTTATAACATATTATGCACAAGAATTTGTTTATGATTTAGATTTTTTTTAACAACAAAATAAGCTACTATTTTTTTATATTGAAAAATGACTTGAACAACTCTTGTTGTTTATTAAAAGAAATATTATTGGATCTGATATAAATAATTTTATTGTACAGCTTTACTTTAACTGTTAATTTAGAAAAAATTATAATATTTTTAAATTAGCATTTGTTATTGCATATAATAATATGCAATACATATTTCACAATATTCTGTATGTTTCTTATTTTAGGCTTGTTATATTTTTAACACTTTATATATTAATTGATGTTCTGCCAAGAATAATTATAGTGAAATATAATACAGATCATATATGTTTACATAGATATTTTACATAGTTAGCCAATCNTGTTATATTTTTAACACTTTATATATTAATTGATGTTCTGCCAAGAATAATTATAGTGAAATATAATACAGATCATATATGAAAATTACATGAACCCAAAGGCATCTAAAAAATTTTTTTACTAAGTTAATAGTACATGTCTACTAATTAAATTTGTAGAGCTCATAGAGATGCATCTATTAGTAGTTAGATCATTCAAATTGGCCCAGTGGATGGCACAATATCATCGAAAATGATAGGCTAACTATATAAAATTTCTATATAAACAATATTTGTTTACATAGATATTTTACATAGTTAGCCAATCATTTTTTGATGATATCTTGCTAACAACTGTTAGATGCATCTCGATGAGCTCTACAACTTTCAATTAGTAAACATGTGCCATTAAATTAGTAAAAAAAAATTTTTAAATAGGCACACACTGCCTTTGAGTTCATATAATTTTCATATATGATCTGTATCACATTTCACTATAATTATTCTTTACATGATTGGTGAATCATCAATTAAAATAAAAAATCAAATAGATCATATTTTCTGTAGAGATTTTTATTAATATTAAACAATTATTGAACTTAATAATCCTTTACACAATTTATTATAAAATCTGTAAATAAGATAAGGGCACTAACATTTATTAGGTAATATTTTAGAGGATAGGGTCAAAAAAAATCTTACCTTAGTTAAATTTGATTGGCTTAAATTCTATTTATAGATCTTATCTAGAAGGGGGTAAGCCTCTATAGTAAATGAATATTAGATAATAGATGTCAGTGCCCTAATTGAAGAAATGAATTTTTATAATTATTGAACAGAAATACAATTAACTTTACCAATTTTATTAAATATTGTACAAAATTATATTTGGCTTTTAGTTTCTAGCTATAGTATAAAATATAGCTTTTTATATAATAATTTTTTAATTTGTAATTATCAAAATTTTTTGCTTGATCCTTTAAAATAATTAAACATATTATATTTTAATACTAATTAATTTCACTTTTAAAATTTTTTAATAAATAAAATATATTTGTATATTTTATATTTTAAGTACTTTAAATCATATAAAATACTAAACTACTACAAAACTACACAAAAATTGATTTATTATCACAGAATTTCACAAAATATATTTAAAAAATAGTGCATTATATTACAGAAGTTTTTTTAACCAAAGAAAGAATTTAGTCTTAGTTGAAGTAAAAAATGATTGCTTCTGTATTTGGTCAAATTAAATTTAAAGATCAGAAGTAATATAAAATCAAACCAAAAATATATCAAACCCTAATACTAATACTAGTAAGCGAATTTTTTTGAATAGGCAATACTGGAGCCTTATATTAATGTGCTATGCTAGTATAATATTTAATATTAATTCAATTTTATTAAGTTTTTTATTTAATATTTATTTAATAATATTAGATTTGCTCAATTTTAATCAACTCACCCAATAATTGTGGCAGATTATAATAAAATCCAAATTAAAATGAAATTATAGTATAAATCTTAAAAATTAAAATTTTTTTGGTGTGCATTTTTTAGAGTTAGGTGTTTAGTATTAGGATTAGTTTTAAAAAAAAATTATAATAAACAAGTATTAGTGGGTTTTAGAATACTAGCAAGTTAAGTAAAAAATGTATATTCCATTTTAAATTATAATCTGCGACAATAATTATTTTATAAAAAACTTAATTTGCAAAAAATAAATTTTAGACAAGCTTATTTTGTAGTTAATTAATATACAAGTTTGTTTTATAAAAAGTTATTTCACTAACAGCTAATTATACTAGCAAATTAATTCTATTATTGTTTAAAGATACTAGTAAGTTTAGATTTAAAGTTGGTGCAATTTATAAAAAAATTATTAAGAAAATATATTGAAATATATAGTTTGTATAAAGGTATAACCTCTGCTAATATAATATTATATAAAATAAAAGAAGTATAGTAAATCATGTAATTTTCTAAAAGAGGTCCTCCATTTATTACGTTCTATATATATCCCTTAAACCGTATTCTAGGCAAATTTGCCTGGAATTTTTAGAAATATTTACAATTTTTTAAATAAAATAAAATTTTATTAAGAATATAGGGTATACTTTATTTATAGAATATTTTCTTTAAAATATATTTTATAAACTTTATTATGAAAATTTTTTAAAGTTATTAATAACCTTTAAAGTAATAAAAGTTTAAAGTTTTTATTTTAAAATTTTTACTATAAAATTTTTCTTTAGATTTTCTTAAATTTTATATGTTCCCGTCTATAAAAAAAATTTTTACTTCTAATACAAGTCTTAATTTTTACAAGTAAATCACAAATGTTGCAATAATAAAAGTTGTAATCCTTTTTATAAACTACAATATATATTAAAAACAAGAGGCTAGAGATAATATTTATAGAGTTCGCCAAGAATTAGTAAATAATTTTTTTGGTAAAATTTTTTTCAAAATTTGTCTATTTTTAGCTTATAAACAACTTAAACTTTTTTCTTATAATATAAAATTAAATACTACTATAATATAATCTTTATTTTTAAATATTATCAAAAAAAATTTTAATTAAATATTTTAAATTTTAAAAAAAGTAGATCATAAGTATATTTATAGCAATTTTCCAGGCAAATTTGCCTGGAATTGCTTACAGTTTAAGGGATAGTATAAATAGCCAAATATATTAAAGTAAAATTAATTTTTAGTTAATCACAAATAATTGCTACATAGTAAAGTCTAAATTCTACTAAATTAACTGATAATTATTGATTAAGTAAACTTGTTTAAAGACCAAAATACATATATGCTAAAATTTTTATTAAAATTGAAGAATTTTTATTATTCATCATCAAAAATATATATGTATAAACTTTTGTAAGTTTTATGGTATATAAGAAAATAAACTTGCATAAAATTAAGCGTAAAACTATATAAATCTTATGGTATGTAAAAAAATCGTAAATTTACTTAAAATTTTTATATAAATTTATGATTTTTTATAGTGCATAAAAAAAATTATAAATTTATGTAAAGTTTTTATGTAAATTTGCAATTTTTTTATAGTATATAATAAAATTATAAATTTACGTAAAAACTTTATCTAAATTTATAATTTTCTTATAGTATATAAAAAAATTGTAAATTTACGTAAAAATTTTATATAAAATTTATGATTTTTCTTATAAACTATAAGAATACAATTACCTCTCTTTTATCTGAACAGGCTGTTCCAAGAGATTTTATTTTGTTCAGTATAGAAAAAGAACAGAATATAAAATGTCTTTTTTTAAATTGAACCCTACATTAGTTAAAAACTCAATCATCTGCAATCCTAAGCTGGCACAGATTTAATTTTCTGCGCAAATCAACAATTAACAATTCAATAATTTGTACAGGTTGTAAAAAATAAAAAAATAACAAAATCAAATAATAAAAAATTACTATCAGTCAACCGACTTGTCACACTATTTATGACTGAGTTTTTAGTTATATATAAATTTATAAAAAAAGTATATAAAATTACTATAAGCTTTGAATCTTTGATGTTTCTTCCCCTACATATTAACTTAAAATTAAATTTTTCGGAAATATAGAACAAAGAGAAAAGAAAAAATTGGGCTTAAAAATTGAATTAAAATTTCACCATTTTTGCACAAAACGAAATGTAACTTTGTCAAAAACAAATATTTACCAATTTTAAGACAATGAGAATGTGTAAAATCATGATCTAAACAAGTTTATTTAGGCGATCGAAGAAGGTTACCTTAAAAAAAAAATAGGTTACCTATGTACTAAAGTAAAATTTTTTGAGTTTTAAATATAAAACCCCTTTTTTATCAAGATAACCTACTTTGGGCGCTTATACAAAGTTGTTCAGTATGCAATTTTACTTGTGCTTAAATTTAAACTACGTTTTTTTCAGCTATTTACTAGGTGAAAAATGGGGTCGAAGTTAGAAAAAAATTTTTTTTAAAAAATTTTTTTCTAACTTCGACCCTATTTTTCACCTAGTAAATGGCTGAAAAAACGCGGTTTGATCTTAAATACAAGTAAAATTGCATGCTGAACAACTTTGCTTAAGCGCCCAAAGTAGATTATCTTGGGAGTTTTATATTTAAAACTCAAAAAATTTTACTTTAGTACATAGGTAAGGGAGCTTCCAAAAATCAGCTGATTTCTGGGTGGGTGGGTGGGTGGGTCAGCTGAATTATCAGGTGTAATTCCGGCCAAAATTCATAATTCCGGCCAAAGTTGCAAAAATAATTTTGACCAAAATTATAGATTTATTAATAATATTTGATAATTAATAACTTTTGAACTACTGGACCAAATTTGATGATTCAACTACCAAAATGATCCTCTCAATGAGAGGATTCTAGTGAGCCCAAAATCGTTAAAATCCAATCACAGGATCCTGTGATCTTAATATATTTGTGTTGCTATAAATAGGTTATAAATTATATAACTTTTATAGCAACACAAATCTATTCTGATCACAGGATCCTTTAATTGGATTTTATGATTTTGGGCTTGTTAGAATTCTCTCATTGTGAGGATCATTTTTGTAGTAAAATCATCAAAATTGGCCCAGTAGATAAGAAGTTATTAACAATTAAAAATTAATTTTTAATTGTTAATAACTTCTGATCTACTGGGCCAATTTCGACGATTTTACTACCAAAATGATCCTCACAGTGAGAGGATTCTAACAAGCCCAAAATCGTTAAAATCCAATCACAGAATCCTAAGATCGAAATAAATTTGTGTTACTATAAATAGGTTATAATTATTTAATAAATTATAGAACTTTTATAGTAACACAAATCTATTCCAATCAAAGGATCCTGTGATTGGATTTTAACGATTTTGGGCTTACTAGAATCCTCTCATTGATAGGATCATTTTGGTAGTTAAATAAACAAATTTGGTCCAGTAGATCAAAAGTTATTTACTATTAAATGTTATATTTAACTTTTTAATAATTGTAAAATCTGATTGGCTAATTGGGGTATCAGGTGTGGGTGGGTGGAGTAGGGGTAAGGTGGGCTCATAGTAAACAAAAATCAGCTGATTTCTGGAAGCTCCCTAACCCATTTTTTTACAAAGTAACCTTCTTTAGTCGCCTAAGTAAATATTTGTTTTTGACGAAGTTATTATTTTCGTTTTGTGCAAAAATAGTGAAATTTTAAATTAATTTTTAAGCACAATTTTTTTTCTCTCCTTGCTCTATATTTTTGAAAAATTTAATTTTAAGTTAATTTGTAGGGGAAGGGAGCAGGCCAAAACCCCAACAAACAGAATCTCAACAGGTCATAATCCTGACAAAAAAATCCCGATAATAAAAATCCCAAAAATCTTGACAACAAAAAAATCATTAAATTTATTTAAGTTAGATTAGGGTTAGATAGGTGCCTAGAATAGGGTTAGGGTGAGCGCCTGGATTAGGATTTGGTTTAGTTGATTTTATAGTAAAATTGCTCAAGGAAAGCTTTTTTTGATTGTCAGGGTTTTTGATTGTTAGGATTTTTTTGTCAGGATTATGACCTATTGGGATTTTGTTTGTCAAGATTTTGACCCAAACCCGTAAAGGAAAAACATCAAAGATTCAAAGCTTATAGTAATTTTATATTTTTTTTTATAAATTTTATATGTAAAAAATTTTGTTATAACATATTGTGTGACTGCTATATACTCGCCTAAATATTAAATACTAATTTTCATATATTAAAACAATAAATTCGAATATTTATATACCATATATTCCCAAAAATAAACAACTTTGAAAATAAGCTACTCCCTAATTTTTTTCAAAAATAAAAAAAAATGCGTTGACAGTTGCTACATATAAAACTGTTTTTTACTAAATGAACTCCAAAAATAAAGTTGTTCAGCGCATCAAAATACACATACAGTAAAAATTTGGTGTCATTTGGACAACTTTTTATTAGATGTTTTTCAATTTTTCAAAAACGTCTATATGCTGAAAATAAGCTACCCCACGTTTTTTTGTGTAATTTTTGGCCCAAAAAGGGTAGCTTATTTTCAGAAATATATGGTATTTTAACAATCTAATTTATTACAAAATACAAAAAAAAATAAAAAAACAATACAAAAAATAAATATAAATTACAACATATATCTAATTCCAACTATTGTGCAATGTCCCAATATCATGCTATATCCCAAACTATCATGCTATCTATCGTGCTATGTATGTTCTATTATTATACTATATTCATTTTACTATTGCACTATATTTAATTGTATTATGTTCATTCTAAAAAAAAAACTATTAGTACTATATTAAAAAAAAAAAGGAAACTATCATAAGCCAGATACTAATTATCGTGCTCTGTCCATTCTAACTATCGTACTATGTTCCATACTATATTCATTCCATTCTAAAAAAAAAACATTAGTACTGTAATAAAAAAAAGAATACTATTATATACTAGCCTTATATTCCCTTTTGAACTCCAATTCTATGCTAATAGCAATATCCAATACTATTTTTTCCACTCGTGTTTCTCATCTCTGCTGACTTTTGATAACTACTCTGTCATTCTAACTATCGCGCATATTCTGTTCTAAAGAAAAAAAGAAACGTTAGTACTGTAAAAAAAAAAAAGACTGAAAAAATTAACTAAATCAACCAATACCTTATACCAAAAGACATGAATGTATACCAATGACAATGGTTTTAGTGACAACTCTAATGGATTTCTCATCTATGTTTTCAGTGTCCAATTTCAGTACTCCAGCAAAGCACAAGCCTGAGTAATAATAAATAATAAATAAATAAATAAAGAAACTAAAAACTTATTTGGCACCAACAATGAAAGAACTGAACAGCATATTCCTAAAACTTCTCCCAATACAAGATTTTATCTTTTTTTAACTTTAGGTTTGGATTTCTAAAATACTTCCTTCTTGTAAATAATATTGTTCCTACCAATACCGAGAAAAGCATACAATAAAATAGAGAACATGAATAAATATTAGTAAAAAAAAAAGAAAATAATTTAAAAAATAATTTAATACATAATAAATAAATAAAAAATGTCATTAAATAAATAAAAATTAATAAAAATAAAAAAAAAGAACTAAAAAAAATTAAAATAAATTAAAAAAAAATTGAAAAAAATAAAAAGTTAAAAAAAATAATAAATAAATTAAAAAATTATAAAAACTGAAATAAATTAAAAATAAAAAATAAAAAATTAATTAAAATAAATAATAATAATAAAATTTTTTAAAAAAAAGAATAACATAACATACATAAAAAATAATATATATATATATAAAGTTGAAAAAATAATATTAAAAAAAAATAAAAATAAATAAATAATGTTATTAAAATAAAATAAAAAAAAATTTAAAATAAAAAAAATTTAAAATAAAAAAAAAATTTAAAATAAAAAAAAATTTAAAATAAAAAAAATTTAAAATAAAAAAAGGTTTATGTAATTTAGCACATATGCATTGTAACACACCTATTTGATAAACCAATCAGATCGTAGGATCAGGTGTAATGTGAAATTGAGAAAAAATAGCAAAAATTGCCTGTGGCTCATAATTTTGCTTATGAAACCACTCTTCATACTCTAACAAAAAATATTCCTTGCAAAATTTTACTATAAGCCCCTTTTCTTGTCTACATACTATTTAACCTCACCCTAACCCTAACTAACAAAAAAATGGGTTATTTTGGTTGTTTTGATTTCACATTACACCAAATTATATAAGGTGCGCTATAGCACACATGCGCAAAAATATTAAATTCATAAAAAAAAAAATTTAAAATAAAAAAAAAAATTAAAATAAAAAAAAATTTAAAATAAAAAAAAAAATTAAAATAAAAAAAAATTTAAAATAAAAAAAGTTTAGAACTGGACTAGATGGTACCCCATGCATATTGTGCTCTCTATTTTGATATCTCAAAATTTTACTAGGGTAACTCCAAAAAATGATCATCTTGCTAATTTTGACCCTAATTCTAACTCTAACCCTAATTTTAGGCAAAATTAATTATTAATATATTAGGGGCACAAAATGCACAAGAGCACTATTTCAAATTTTAAATGTAAAAAAAAATTAAAAAAAAATTTAATTTGTTTTTTTTTTTGTGTAAATAGGTAAACAAGGACACCTTTAGGGTTGAAAGATAGGCTAAATAGATATTTTTAGATAGGTAAGTTTCATAGATATACTATATATGCAATAGCAGAAATAAAAAGCAAATTTCTAGTTATTCTTTGCTATAGAGATAAACCAAAAATTTACTTTTTATTTCTACTATTGCATATATGCACTATAGTTGCAATTCATTATCTATTTTTACTACTACTATTAGAAATTCCTATTGCTAGTTAATACTGTATTTATCGGGTACCTGATATATATCAAATTAAAAAAAATTTTAAGTAGTAAAAATTATTTTTTATATTATAAAAAATAAATTCTTTTGAATATATAAATATCTGCATTGTAAACAATAATTTAAAATTATAATATATATAGATTTAAAATTTATTGTTACTATATATATATATTGGGTACCCAATATATTCAAACTATATGATATATATATGGTAGGTCACTAATATATAATATTTTATATATTTTTTAATAGTAGGACTAAATCACACCACTAGTATTCAACACTAGTATGTGATGTAATGTAAAGATCAATATCAAAAAATAAACAAAAACAAAATAAACAAGTAAAATTTCACAAGGTTTTTTTTTTTAAAAAAAAGGTAGTTTCATAGGTAAAATTTTGAGTTAGAAGGTATTTTTTTAAAAAAATAGCAAATCAACAAAAAATTTTATATTACCCTGTCTTTATATTACACTGTATTTAAAAAATTTGATTGGTGAAAATTATTATGGTGTTGAGTACTAGTAGGACCCCGGACATTTCTGATATATGTCTTTTTTTTTTTACAAATTGCAGAAAATTTGGTCTGAGGTCCAAATTTAAGTTTTAGCAAATTGAGATTAATTTTAAAAAAGGTTATATAAAACATTTTGGCAAATTACAGCAATTTTATGCATGTAACATTTTATTTTTAGCAAATTACCTGCATTTTGCAAAAATCATACCCAAAAATAAAACTATCTCATTTTTTTTGTACTACTATAATTTTTAAAAATTTAAGATGCTTAATTTTGAATTTTTTTTGATCAAAAAATCTAAAATTAAGCATTTTCTCTTAAATTTTCAAGAAATATAAAAGTAAATATACCGGAATAATATATTTTTATGTGCTGAACAAGTTTTCTTAGAGCACAATGTTAGAATCAATTAGTAAAATTTGGAGAATCATAGAATTTTTTAGTATTTTTATTAATAAAATTATATAAAATATTATAATTCTCCAAATTTTACTAATTGATTCTAA
>QKWP01002774.1:0-36331 GCA_003550325.1 Gigaspora rosea | reverse complement strand
TTTTGTTAGAATTAATTAATAAAAATTTGTGAATTTTAAGATTTTATAGAATTTTACTAATAAAATTCTATAAAATCTTATGATTCACAAAATTTTACTAATTTTTCTAACTTAATGCACTAAGTAAACTTGTTCAGCACCTAAAATACATTAATTTGGCAGGGTTGTTTTTATTTTACTTGAAATTTGAAGTTAAGATGTTAAAATTTGACTTTTTTGATCAAAAATCCAAAATTGTGCATCAAATCTCTAAATTTCAAGTAAAATAAAAACAAATGGGCCATTTTATTATATTTTTAGGTGCTGAACAAGTTTACTTAGTGCATTTTATTAGATTAATTAATAAAAATTTGCGAATTATAAGATTTTCTAGAATTTTATTAATAAAATTCTATAAGATCTTATGATTCATAAAATTTTACTAATTTATTCTAACAAAATGCACTAAGTAAACTTGTTCAGCACCAACAAATGCATATAAATATATTAGGACTCAGACTAGTCTGCAGACTTCGGACCAGACCCAGACCAGACTCAGACTTGACTAAAAAGTCTAAATATAAAAGTCTAAGTCCGGTCTGAAAATTAGACCAAACTCAGATTTGACTAAAGTCTGGTTCGAGTCCGGTCCGTAGGAGCACTATTGGCAATCATATAGATGATCTGTTTTTTTTTGTATTTAATTTTTTTTTATTTTTTTATTTTGGTTTTTTTTATTAACGCGATATTTTTTGTTAGTAGTTATTTCGAGTCGTCGCTAAAGTCTTTACTGGAGCCATCATGGAGCTTTCGTTGGTGACGTCGTTGGTATTGTAGTTGGTGTTGTAGTTAAAAGAGCCTCGTGAAATCGGTCGCGCTTAGATTGTGTGATTTGGTAGGTTTTTTTTAAGTTCTTTCGCCAAGTTCTGCATTGGGTTTTTCGTAGGGTTAATAGGTTTTCGTTGGTTTCAGTGGGTTCTTCCGGCAAGTTCATCGTTATTTTCAATGAGTTTCCTTATTTTTTGATAGGTCTTTCGGCAAGTTCGTCATTTTTCGGTGTTGTTCTTTGTCATTTTTGGTAGGTTCTTCTGGTAAATCTTCATTGTTTTTGCTGAATTTTCTAGTACTGTAAGCTTTTCGCTGTCATTTTTTGGGGGTTCTTTCGGTAAATTCGGTGCTTTTCAGTGGGTTCTTTCGATAAGTTCGTCAGTTTCAGCATTAATTCTTTGTCATTTTTCAGGTTGAATTTTCCAGTAAGCTTTTTTAGTTAATTCATCTTTTTTTAGTGGGTTTGTCTCTTGTCTTTTATGGGTTCTTTCGGTAAACTCATCATTTTTGCCTTCCGCTTTCACCGTTTTTGTCGCAGTGGATAGGTCATTTCTTTTACCATCCTTTGTCATAGTGGATTAGTGGTTTTGGTGTTAATGGATTAGTGGTTTTGGTGGCTTCATTATTTTATTACACAGCAATACTTATTACGCAATAACGCTCGTTATGCAATGATGTGTAATTTTTTTTTTGTTTAGCAAAGTTTTTGCAAAGTTTCACAAAGCTTCACAAAGGTTTTTTTTTATTATTTTTATTTTATTTCATGAAGATTATTTTTTAAATAATAAAAAATGGGATTTGTCACTTCGTTGTGTATTGATATTTGTAAAAATTTTTTTTTGTATAGTTTTGCAAAGTTTTGCAAAGTTTTGCAAGTTTTTTTTTTTTATATTACATGTATTTCACAAAGTTTTTTTTTAAAATAATAAAAAATGGGGTTCGTCACTTCGTCGTGCAATAATGTTCATAAATTTTTTTTTTGTTTCGCAAAGTTTCACAAAGTTTTTTTTTTATTATTTTACTTCGCAAAGTTTTTTTTTATTAATAAAAAAAGCTAATCATGTAATCGCTTTTGATTGGCTGATCATGGGGTCACCATGGCGATGGGTTGTTATAAAATCTCACCCTATTTAAAATAATATATAATAATAATAAATAAAAAAAATAAATTTTATATTAAATTGCGAAAACTTGCAAATAATGTATATTTAATAATTGAAAATATTATATAATAATAATAAATAAAAAAATAAATTTTATAATAAATTGCAAAAATTTGTAAAAACTTGTGAAAACCTGTAAAATTTTTAAAAATTTGCAAAAAGTATAATTATATAATATAATAATTATTAATTGATATTATATTAGATATATGGGGATAAGTTAGTAGAAAAGGGACAAATTTTTTCTAAGTAAAAGTTTTCTTGACTTTAAGCTTAAATATTTTAACAATTATCTTAATGAATTTAATAAAATTTTATTTATTTTTATTCTATATAATTTTAAGATTAAAATAAAAAATTTTTAGCAAATTTGATTAAATAGTTGTCAAGATATTTTTAATTTAAAAATTAAAAAAATTTTACTAAAAATGATTTGTCTCTTTTCTACTGACTCACCTCTATATATCGATTAATATCTATATCAAATAAATATCGATTACTATTACTATCGATAGAAATCGGCAGGGGTATTTAGTATTGATATATATCTTACCCAGTTAGTAATTGATATATATCTATATATAAAATTTGCCAATGATTAGTAATCATTTTTGTGTTAAAAGTATTAATGATTTCATAAATTTCCTGTATAATTATTTTAGTTTGGGGATATACTTTTAAGTTTGTAGAAAACCAGTGGCCAAAAAATTTAAAGAGAGTATACCAAGGTTGGGTATAGATAAAGGAGTGGAGAAATATAATTAAGGTTAGATAGTTGGTATTAAAGATCAATATTGACTTGTAAAAATTAACTTTAATATTTGCTATTTGGTAAAATGATAAAGCTATTTGTAAGTTTGTTGGAGCTGTTTAAAAGATTGTAAAACTAAAGTAAAAACTTTAGTTTTGTTAAATATTGGGGTGCAATAGTAGTTGTTCAAGTAGTAGTACTTGTATAGCCAAAGTATGTATTAAAAATTTTATTAATTAAGGGATCATAGTAAATACGCCAAAGCAATGGAGTTATTGTTTTCTCTTTGTTAATTTCATCTTGTACTTTGTAAGATTGTGTAAGGCCAAAGTTGGTAATAATATGGTTTGATCGATCAGTAAATAAATTGGTGATAATGTTAATAAGTAATAGAGGTATGTTTAGACAATAAAGTGCTTTTTTGAGTAGAGTAAGATTAACAGAGTCATAAGCTTTACTCATATTCTAAGAAAGAAGCTATATTTTTTTGTAATTGCAGTTAGTATCCTTAATAAAATTATTGAGTATATAGATAGGAATAGTTATGGGATTAAGAATATTATAAGATAAAAAGATGTGATTAAGATGGTTAGTAAGAATTTTGATATATACTTTTTATTGTGTTCAATAAGGCTAATTGGGCATGTATTATTGAGGTTTTTATCAAATATAGATTTTTTTAAGATAGAAAAAATACAACTATCTTTCTATTGTTTTGGGATTTGTTGTAGAGTAATACATTAGTTAAAGAGAGCTGTAATTGTAGTAATTGTCTAAGTACTACAATGTTTAAGCATTTTATAGCTAATGCCTGAAGGACCACATAGGGTTCCTCAAATTCAAACCAAATCAAATATTGGGTCAATTTGAATTTGATCAAATCAAATTGATCCTGATTTGAATTTGATTTGATTCAAATATTTGGATTTGAATTTGATTTGAATTTGAATTTTTAATAGTAATTTTCAAATCAAATCAAATATTTGTCAAATCAAATCAAATTTGGCCAGATTTGAATTTGATCAAATCAAATATAGTCAAATTTGAATTTGAATTTGATCAAATATTTGATTCAGATATTTGAAGATCAAATCAACTTGTGAAACCCTAGGACCACAAGCCTTGTTATTAGCAAATTGATTAATAGTATTTGTAACTTTTTCTATAGAGATTTCAATAAGAGCAGTATTATACCAAGATGATAAAATAGTTGAAGAAGAATTGTATTCTAATTTTCATTCAGTTTCAAAAGTTTTCTAATTATGTAGTTGATAGGCAGTCCACTGGCAGAAGTGTGATTGGATATATTGTTTAATAAGTAATGGGTCAGTAATGATATTGTTTTCTGTCAAAGTGTACAGAATCTGTATATCTATTAAGTATACTATTAATCATTTTAGTAGGTTGAGTAAGAATTTTTTCACATCTAGCATTGATAGCAAAATTGATATAATGTCAAATATGTTGTGAATTTTCAAGGTTTCTGGCATTGTATAAAGTTTTAGAACCCTGGACATCTCTTATATAGGTCATAACTAGATTTTGACTAATTTTGGTCCAATTTGCTAAAAACAACAAAATATATTTGTTTAAATAACTTTTGATTTAGTAATTAGAATTGAATGAATTTTTTTGTTAGATGCACCTTACTGAGAGCTTCATTTTAAAAAAAAGTTTGTTCAAATTGGTCTACTGGATACCAAGATAATTGGCTGAAACTGTTTTTTGCTTCTTAAATTTTAGAGGTTTTTGCTGAAAAAAACAAGTATGATCTCTATACTAGATGTCTGGGGTCCTAAAGTTTTCCAAGCTTCTTTAGTTTGCTGGAGCTATTGGGAAAGATTTTGGCTATGTAGGGGAGGTTGGAAATACTTGGTATTAATGTATTGAATTTGTAAATATATTTTAGAAGATAAAGAATAATGATGAGAAAGTGTATATTGTGTTTGTTTTATAATATTTTCAAGATTTTGGAGGTTTTTGTAGTCTTAGAAAAAAAGATGTAATGGAAGTTACAAACTGAAAATTTTTCGTTAGTTATTATTTGAAGAGCAGATATAATAATACTAGTTCAAATTTTGTACCAAGTGCATTCTAATAATTCAGTAGTATAGTTGGTAGAATAAATCTAGATTTCACACCCTGTTGGTACTCTAATATCTTGCTGGTTATGTGCAACAATTTTATTGGACAATATACATTAAATAATTAATTTAAAAATAAAATCGAAGTTTTTGTTTTAAAAAAAAATAACTAAATAAAACAAAAAAAATAAACCAAAATAAAATAAAAATCTAATTTATATCGTAAATTGCAATCAATACAAGGTAAGTGTGGGTATTGTGGCGAAGTTAAAAGAATTTTTTGGTATATCTTGGAATCTATTGGTTCAAATTAAATGATTTTGGTACCATTCGATTCGCCTTGGTGAAACGAATTGAATGGTATCAAAATCATTCAATTTGGATCACAGGATCGCAAGTAATTTACAAAAATAAGTTACACAAAGTTGGATGTGTGTATTGTGGGTATTGTGGCGAATTCTCAATAGTTTATGACTCACTGTTCCAAACTAAACAATTTTATACTATTCGAATCATCTTATTGAGACAATTCGAATGATACAAAAATTTTTTGATTCCGATCACTGGGTCATAAGATATTGTCATTCGAATAGTGTCCGTATATAATATATTGTTTAAATAATTGATTTATAATATTCGAATGCCAATATCTTATGACCTAGTGATCAAAATCAAACAATTTTTGTACCATTCAAATTGTCTCGATGAGACAATTCGAACAGTATAAAAATCGTTTAATTTGGACTGACAAATTATGACTTATGATAGATTCACTACAATACCTGCATTCGCTACAATACCCACACTTACTTTATATGTTATAAGTGAAAGTGGAACTTAAGTAGATTTAGAATTTTATAAAAAATCCTATTTCTGGTTGATTTACCATATGTACACCCATACTCTAACCCTAGTTTAACTAGGAAATTCTGAATCTACTTGAATTCAGTTTCTCCTTAGGAATAGCAGTAACAATTGGTCAAATTTGTGATGCACGGCATTGGCTAGTGGTACTCTAGTGGTTTTTACTAGTGTTACTCACGGGCCAGGGCAGGCCGGGTTTTAGCAAAAACTTGAATTCGAACCAGAAAACCAGTTTGGGTTCAAGTATAAACCTGTACCTCGAATATTTGATATCTGACCCGAACCGAAACTGGTATAAGCATACTTTACTTACATGAAAATAAAGTATTTTAAAACTAAGCAAAATGCACTCTCTGTCACAAGTTAATTAATGACTTGCATTACTAAAGAACCTGTGACAGGAGAACCTAGGTAAAATAAAGCCTTCTTGCAAATAATTTATAACCAACAAAAGCCAAACTCGGGTTTTGCTTATAATAAAAAAAAACATTTTCACGTATTTGTTTTTGTCTTTGGTCTGTAGTACATACCAGATACACTGTAATACAAAATTCTAACAGGTTGTGGTCACAAACTCTAAAGTTCAGGCATAATATGTACTGTATGTATGAAAAAAATTAATTTGTTTATTTTGCACTTTTTAACTTTTCTCGTGCAATTTATACTGTAAAAAATTGTGCCTTATGCAATTTTACCATTTAGATCGTCATTTAAAAAAAATTTTTTATAAACTGGGTTGGTTTGGATACTATTGGTCCAGGTTTTTCTCATAACACAACCTGGTCGGGTTCAAAAAATCATGGTTTAGACCTGACCTGCAAGGCTGAGTCCGGGTCAGGTTCAGGTTTTTAGTTCAGGTATAAGGAACACTAGTCTTTACACTATATAGGCTGGCCTTGATGAAAAGTTTAAAATGATTCTATACAAATTTTATAGGAAGGAGGTTCAAGTACGAATCTTGCTTCTATGAAGATAGCTGCACTTCTTTTTAGTCTGTTGACTTACATCAACTATATCAGCAAATTTATAATAGCGTAATCTTATGTAAGGTCTTATGAACCGTAATATAAGCAAAATATTACGTAATATATTTTGAAATATTTCAAAATATCAAATTTTCAAAATATTATGAAAGTAATTTCGAAATATTTCGAAATATATTACGAAATATTTCAAACCCTTTCAAAATATTTAGAACTAGGAAACCAAGCTGGATTAGTAGATCTGTAATCTGGATCGCGCATTAAACTGATTTTTCAAAATAGTTCAAAATAGTTCAATGATGTTCAAATTCTGTACTACAAGATCTTTTGTTTATAATTAGATTTTCTATTTTGTTTTTTTTTACTTTTAATCATAACGATATATAACGATTAACAGATCTTAACAATTACATACCCATTACGAAAATTTCAACCCAAATCACCAGGTAAAAAAAAAAAAACAAAGTTCAAAATTTTTCAAGCTCATTTGATTCGTAAGCTACCATAGATCATAAATATATATTCTATAAAATATGTGAAAAACTTAAAAAAAAAGCCATTTTGAATGATTTTTACACCTCTTTCTCTTTTACCCTTTCTTCTTTTTACCCCTTTTCCCTTTTACACCTTTTTCCCTTTTACACCTTTTTCTCTTTTACCTCTCTCTCCCTTTTACTCTCTTTTTCTTTTATTCTCTTTCTTTCTCTCTCTCTCTTTTTTTTTTTTTAATATTTTGAATATATTCGAAATATTTTAGGACTATTAAGCTGGATCAGTAGATCTGTAACCTGAATTATATCAAGGATGTGTTTGACTAATATTTTCGAAATGTTTTAATGATTTTTGATGATTGTACTACAAGATCAGATTAGATCTTTGTTTATTTTTTTTTGTTTATAATTTAGATCTTCTATCAATTTTATTTTCAAGAACTCACAACTAATTTTTCCAACAATTTTTAAATTTCAAGAACACAAGTATTTGCAAGTTTTTGCAAGATTTCGCTTTATTTATTTTTTCGTTTCATGTTTTTTGTTTTTGTTTTTTTTTTATTTTTATTAATTTATTTTATTCTGGCACTTTGCAAAAACCTTTGACAATTTCTAATTGCAAAATCACAAACTTTTACTTCAGATTTTGGGCTTCGTTTATTTATTTATTTAGTTTGCTTACATTTTTGTTTTTTGTTTGGTTCTTTTTTTTTTACTTATTTTTTTTAATTTTATTTTACTTTATTTATCCTTTATTTCTTTCAAAACTTTGTAAGAAAATGACTTAACTTTCCGGCACTTTACAAAACACCAATTCTAACATCTCTGGCACTTTGCAAGAAGTTACGAATATAAATGAATATAATCAAATATAAGCGAATATGAGTGAATATAAGCAAATATACCAGTAATAGTTTATTTTTTTTTGTTTTTGTTTTTTTGTTATTTTTTCGAGTTTGTTTTTTGTTTTTTGTTTGTTTTTTTTTTACTTATTTTTTTAATTTTATTTTATTTTATTTATTCCTTACTTCTTTCAGAACTTTACAAGAAAACGACCTAGCTTTTCTGGCACTTTACAAAAACACTAATTCTAACTTTTCTGGCACTTTGCAAGAAGTAGTGAATATAAGCGAATATGAGTAAATATAAGTGAATATAAATGATTATAAGTGAATATGAGCGAATATTAGAAATATAATAGTTTATTTTTTTATAGCTAATGGTGGAATAAGTGAAAATAAGTGTTTAGGGTAATTTTTGTATATAGTAATAGAATTAGATGCGACGAAGTGCGAAGTAGTTTAAAATATTTGTAATAAGGGAGCTTCCAGAAATTAGCTGATTTTTGTTTACTATGAGCCTACCCCCACTCACTCACACCTGATACCCCAATTAGCCAATCAGATTTTACGATTATTAAAAAGTTAAATATAACATTTAATAATAAATAACTTTTGATCTACTGGACCAAATTTGATGATTTAACTACCAAAATGATCCTCTCAATGAGAGGATTCTAGTGAGCCAACATTGTTAAAATCCAATTACAGGATCCTGTGATCGGAATAGATTTGTGTTATTATAAAAGTTCTATAATTTATTAAATACCGTATTTTCCCCAAAATAAGCTACCTTCGAAAATAAGCTACCTCTCTCTTTTGGTCAAAAAACTCAAATGCCTTTAACCCGAAAATAAGCTACCCCCACGATTGAAAAAGTCGCTACATAGTAAAGTCTAAATTTTACTAAGTTAATTGATTAAAATCGATTAAGTAAACTTATTCAGCAGATCAAATAATACACTTACTATAAAATTTTCATAAATATTGGAGAATTTTTTATTAAGTAACTTTTGATTTTTACATTTGGTGAAAAAATTAAAATTTTTTAAAAAAATATATTCGTCTAACGTAAAAATTAAAAGTTAAATAATAAAAAGTTTTCCTATCTTAATGAAAATTTCAGGATAAATGTATTTTGATCTTCCAACAAGGTTACTTAATTGTTTTTAATCGATTTACATAGTAAAATTTAGACTTTACTATGTAGCAACTTTTTGCGATCAGTCAAAAATCGATTTTACCTGAAAATAAGCTACTCCTGATTTTTTGTGTAACTCTTTGCCCAAAAAAAGTAGCTTATTTTCAGGAAAATACGGTAATTATAACTCATTTATAGTAACACAAATTTATTTCGATCTTAGGATCCTATGATTGGATTTTAACGATTTTGGATTTGTTAGAATCCTCTTAATGAGAGGATTCTAGCAAGCCCAAAATTGTTAAAATTCAATCACAGGAACCTGTGATCGAAATAGATTTGTGTTACTATAAAAGTTCTATAATTTATTAAATAATTATAACCCATTTATAGCAACACAAATTTATTTCGATCTTAGGATCCTGTGATTGATTTTAACGATTTTAGGCTTGTTTGAATCCTCTTATTGAGAGGATCATTTTGGTAGTAAAATCATCGAAATTGGCCCAATAGATCAGAAGTTATTAACAATTAAAAATTAATTTTTAATTGTTAATAACTTCTGATCTATTGGGCCAATTTCGATAATTTTACTAACAAAATGATCCTCTCAATGAGAGAATTCTAACAAGCCCAAAATCGTTAAAATTAAATCACAGGATCTTAAGAATGAAATAAATTTGTGTTGCTATAGGGTTAAAATTATTTAATAAATTATAGAACTTTTATTGTAACACAAATCTATTCTGATTACGGTTTCTGTAATTGGATTTTAACGATTTTAGGCTTGCTAGAATCCTCTCATTGAGAGGATCATTTTGGCAGTTGAATCATCAAATTTGGTCCAGTAGTCAAAAGTTATTAATTTTCTAATATTATTAATAAATCTATAATTTTGGTCAATAATAATTTTGCAACTTTGGCCGGAATTATAAAATTTTGGCCGGAATTACATCTGATACTTCAGCTGACCCACCCACCCACCCAGAAATCAGCTGATTTCTAGAAGCTCCCTTAGTGTAAAGATTTTGTCCTATAGTAAATTTAATTAGTATAAAGATTTTGTTCTTCCTGGTAAAAAATTCAAACCCATTTTTAATAATATTAAAAGACAAAAATTAAAGAAACTTCATCAAAATTTGGAACATTTTTGCAAATATTCGTCTGAATGAGCTGAAATTTCATATACAAACTCTTGAAGTTCATCACTATTAACTTGATTATGCTCATATTGTATGTTTTATTTGGCAAATATGCTTTATTAGATATATTTTATTTTTGAAACATACAAAAAAAGAGAATTTTACACAAGAGACAAATAAAAAAATTTAATAACTTCATCAATATCGGTTCAAATACTAGAGTTCCTCAAATTCAAATCAAATCAAATATTGGATCAATTTGAATTTGATCAAATCAAATTGACCCTGATTTGAATTTGATTTGATTCAAATATTTGAATTTGAATTTTTAATAGCAATTTTTAAATCAAATCAAATATTTGTCAAATCAAATCAAATTTGGCCATATTTGAATTTGATTAAATCAAATATAGTCAAATTTGAATTTGATCAAATATTTGATTCAAATATTTGAATTTGAATTTTTAATAGCAATTTTTAAATCAAATCAAATATTTGTCAAATCAAATCAAATTTGGCCATATTTGAATTTGATTAAATCAAATATAGTCAAATTTGAATTTGATCAAATATTTGATTCAAATATTTGAATTTGAATTTTTAATAGCAATTTTTAAATCAAATCAAATATTTGTCAAATCAAATCAAATTTGGCCATATTTGAATTTGATTAAATCAAATATAGTCAAATTTGAATTTGATCAAATATTTGATTCAAATATTTGAATTTGAATTTTTAATAGCAATTTTTAAATCAAATCAAATATTTGTCAAATCAAATCAAATTTGGCCATATTTGAATTTGATTAAATCAAATATAGTCAAATTTGAATTTGATCAAATATTTGATTCAAATATTTGAATTTGAATTTTTAATAGCAATTTTTAAATCAAATCAAATATTTGTCAAATCAAATCAAATTTGGCCATATTTGAATTTGATTAAATCAAATATAGTCAAATTTGAATTTGATCAAATATTTGATTCAAATATTTGAATTTGAATTTTTAATAGCAATTTTTAAATCAAATCAAATATTTGTCAAATCAAATCAAATTTGGCCATATTTGAATTTGATTAAATCAAATATAGTCAAATTTGAATTTGATCAAATATTTGATTCAAATATTTGAATTTGAATTTTTAATAGCAATTTTTAAATCAAATCAAATATTTGTCAAATCAAATCAAATTTGGCCATATTTGAATTTGATTAAATCAAATATAGTCAAATTTGAATTTGATCAAATATTTGATTCAAATATTTGAATTTGAATTTTTAATAGCAATTTTTAAATCAAATCAAATATTTGTCAAATCAAATCAAATTTGGCCATATTTGAATTTGATTAAATCAAATATAGTCAAATTTGAATTTGATCAAATATTTGATTCAAATATTTGAATTTGAATTTTTAATAGCAATTTTTAAATCAAATCAAATATTTGTCAAATCAAATCAAATTTGGCCATATTTGAATTTGATTAAATCAAATATAGTCAAATTTGAATTTGATCAAATATTTGATTCAAATATTTGAATTTGAATTTTTAATAGCAATTTTTAAATCAAATCAAATATTTGTCAAATCAAATCAAATTTGGCCATATTTGAATTTGATTAAATCAAATATAGTCAAATTTGAATTTGATCAAATATTTGATTCAAATATTTGAATTTGAATTTTTAATAGCAATTTTTAAATCAAATCAAATATTTGTCAAATCAAATCAAATTTGGCCATATTTGAATTTGATTAAATCAAATATAGTCAAATTTGAATTTGATCAAATATTTGATTCAAATATTTGAATTTGAATTTTTAATAGCAATTTTTAAATCAAATCAAATATTTGTCAAATCAAATCAAATTTGGCCATATTTGAATTTGATTAAATCAAATATAGTCAAATTTGAATTTGATCAAATATTTGATTCAAATATTTGAATTTGAATTTTTAATAGCAATTTTTAAATCAAATCAAATATTTGTCAAATCAAATCAAATTTGGCCATATTTGAATTTGATTAAATCAAATATAGTCAAATTTGAATTTGATCAAATATTTGATTCAAATATTTGAATTTGAATTTTTAATAGCAATTTTTAAATCAAATCAAATATTTGTCAAATCAAATCAAATTTGGCCATATTTGAATTTGATTAAATCAAATATAGTCAAATTTGAATTTGATCAAATATTTGATTCAAATATTTGAATTTGAATTTTTAATAGCAATTTTTAAATCAAATCAAATATTTGTCAAATCAAATCAAATTTGGCCATATTTGAATTTGATTAAATCAAATATAGTCAAATTTGAATTTGATCAAATATTTGATTCAAATATTTGAATTTGAATTTTTAATAGCAATTTTTAAATCAAATCAAATATTTGTCAAATCAAATCAAATTTGGCCATATTTGAATTTGATTAAATCAAATATAGTCAAATTTGAATTTGATCAAATATTTGATTCAAATATTTGAATTTGAATTTTTAATAGCAATTTTTAAATCAAATCAAATATTTGTCAAATCAAATCAAATTTGGCCATATTTGAATTTGATTAAATCAAATATAGTCAAATTTGAATTTGATCAAATATTTGATTCAAATATTTGAATTTGAATTTTTAATAGCAATTTTTAAATCAAATCAAATATTTGTCAAATCAAATCAAATTTGGCCATATTTGAATTTGATTAAATCAAATATAGTCAAATTTGAATTTGATCAAATATTTGATTCAAATATTTGAATTTGAATTTTTAATAGCAATTTTTAAATCAAATCAAATATTTGTCAAATCAAATCAAATTTGGCCATATTTGAATTTGATTAAATCAAATATAGTCAAATTTGAATTTGATCAAATATTTGATTCAAATATTTGAAGATCAAATCAAATTGTGGAACCCTACCAAATACTATGAAATTTTACAGAAAGATTTTATAACTATACTCTAGTGGTTTGTAGAATTTGAATGTATATTATTATGTAGCTTTAAAAAATTTAGCCTGTAATGGTGATTTT
Source organism: Gigaspora rosea (assembly GCA_003550325.1). Taxonomy (NCBI): domain Eukaryota; kingdom Fungi; phylum Glomeromycota; class Glomeromycetes; order Diversisporales; family Gigasporaceae; genus Gigaspora; species Gigaspora rosea. The sequence goes on along the minus strand of QKWP01002774.1, from coordinate 23,024 downwards.
TTCATCTTCATCAAAATTGAAAATTTTAAAAAATTCCAAATCTAAAAATAAAATGAAAAATCGTTGTTAATTGATGAATATTTAACCAAGTGAGCTGAAATTTTTATGGTAAACTCTCAAATACCTATTCTATCAACTTACTTAGTTGAATTTTTGAGGTTTTATTTTGAGAAGTACCTTCTAAAATCTATTGAAGTTAGTGCAAAATTTACGAAAACTTAGGTTTCCAAATTTACAAAAACGTTGATATCTCTATGAGTTTTCAACATTTTTTTATGAAATTTGAGATTCAAATGCTCTGAGATATGCTCTACAAGTCTTGATATAAAATTTTTTTTTAGTTAGCATAATAAAATTTCTTGTAAATCATTGCCTAACAGTGGGTTATTTTGAAAATGTATCTAATAAAAAACTTGAATTTTTACTAATTTGTAAATAAATGAAAAAATTCAATAACTCTACCAATTCTTGTCCAAATACCATGAAATTTCACAGAAAAAATTTATGACTATACTCTAGTGGTTTGTAGAATTTGAATGTATATTATTATGTAGCTTTAAAAAATCTAGCCTGTGATGTGATTTTTTCGTCTTTATCAAAATTGAAAATTTTAAAAAATCACAAATCTGAAAATAAAATGAAAAATCGTTGTTAATCGATGAATATTTGACCAAATGAGCTGAAATTTTTATGGTAAACTCTCGAATACCTATTCTATTAACTTATTTAGTTGAATTTTTTTGAGAAATACCTTCTGGAATCTATTGAAGTTAGTGCAAAATTTACAAAAACGTAGGTTTCTGAATTTACAAAAATGTTGATATCTCTATAAATTTTCAATATTTTTCATGAAATTTGAGATTCAAATGCTCTGAGATATGCTCTACAAGTCTTGTTATAATTTTTTTTTAGTTAGCATAATAAAATTTCTTGTAAATAAGCGACAAAAAGTGGGTTTTAAAGAAAGCATATAGAAAAGAATTAAAAAAATAAGACGTTAATGTATTGTAAATCTTTTTTTTTATATTTTACTTTATACTATATCTGGTATCGGTTAAAGCGGAGTGAAATTTAGTTAGAGTTAGGGTTACCTTTTTGATGCATTTAGAAGGTTTTTTATATAAAGATATCAAGAATCCAATTTATGCAGTATGTAGATCATATATTGAGTTAACTTCGCTTAAACCGACCCCTATATCTGGTATTTTTTTATATTTTTATTTTATACTTGATTTAGTTAATCTTTTTTTTATATTTTACTTTATACTATATTTGATATTTTTTTTATATTGTTAATTTATACTTAATTTAGGTAAAGGTTTTTTATATATTTTTTTATACTTAATATAATCAATTTTATTTTTTATATTATTTATTTTTTACTATATTTAGAGAGCATCATTCATTTGACAATATAGAAGGTGTGTCATTTCATTTGAGAATTTAAAAATTATAAATAATATATGAAATCTTTAATTTTTATTAGATAAAAAATGGGTAAAGAAATTAATTTTAGACATACTTTAACAACTGCATTCTAATACTATTGTTGTCATAGAGATTATCAATACCATAAAAATGATAGTGTTGATAAAAAAGAAAGACAATGACGTGAAGCTGAATTTAATACAACTGGAAAGCGTCCAATTTGTTTTAATTGTGAAAAAAAACACTGGAGGTGCAAGAGTACATCATGTAAAAAATGCTGTAAAAAAGCTAAATGTAATGATATTATCTGTTTGAATTGTGTTGAACATAAAATTGAATGTAAATGATCAATTTTTTGTAGTAATAAAGAATAGAAAAAATGGAATAGTATTGTCTCATTTAGCAAAGCAAAATTTGAACAAACTGAACAAGGCTTTCTTCATTTTCATAATTATTTACAATTTAATAACATGGTTAATATGAAAAATGTTAAAGATATGTTTGAAAAAAACAAAGAAATTATTTTTCTACCTGGATTATTATTAAAAGAAACTTTACAAGAAAATTTAGATTACATATCAAAAATTTACAAAAGATGCAAAATTTACTACAATTCTTTGAAAAATCAATACTGTAAATATAGTTTATTTGATTTGAATAATTTTGGTGATTGTTAGTGATGCCACCGAAATTGATTTTTAAAAAAGGCCTATTTCATCTTCATTAGAGAAAATTAAAATTTTTTATAAGGAAGAGCAAATAAAATTTATATAGATATGTTCCTTATAATTTCGTCTATTCAAAAAAAGTATCAAATAATTTCGTCTTTCAAGTAAAATAGGTCAAAAACAATTTCGTCTTCAAATTTTAATTTCAGGTTTTAGAACCCGAAATGCTTTCGTCCTTATATATAGTGATTGTAAAATATGCACTATTGAATGTTGTAAACAACAAAAAAAGAAATTATTAGATGAAAAAGGATCTGGTCCTTTCGAGTTTGGTAGATATAGATTTCTATTGGGTAGCTCTTATGAAACTGTAGATAAGATAAATAATATTATCTTATAAAATTATGAAAAACAAAAAGCAATTATTAATAATAATGATACATATTATAATGTAGTTAGTGATAGAAAAAATAGCAAACAACATTTGTGTCTTCTCCACAAAATCTTAAAAAGATACTCATGCTGACGAAAAAATTAAGAAAAAAAATATTAAGAGAAGATGGTGGCCAACGGTTTTTTACTTTTATGGTCTAAATGGAAGTGGAAAATCTGGTTTTGTTACAGAATTATTTGGTGATGAATTATACAACAAATCAAAAAAACAAAGAAACAATTGGTGGTAAGCAAAATATTATATATAATTTTTTAATTTAATATTAATCAATAATTTATAATATTAAATTTTTTTAAAGAGATGGCTATGATAAACAGGAAATTGTTTTTTTGGATGAGTTCTATACAAAGATTAGTTGGGATGATGTTGTAAATATTCTTAATAATACAACTGAAGGTGTTGAACATAAAGGAAAAGGTTTTCGACAACCTTTTATTCCAAAATACATATTTATGACTGCTAGAAAAAGTCTTCAAGAATCTTATAATTTTGGAAATAGAAGCAATAATGAAGATTCATATTAAAGGGTAATATAAATTTTTGTATAAAAATCTAATTTGAATTTGAATTTTAATAAATTTTTGTTTTCAGGATTGGGGTTATTTCAAAAGAAGACTTGATTATATAATTGAATTTTCAGGAAATAGAATGATGATATTACAAAAAGAACTACACAAATGAAATTTTATAAAGGTGATGAAATGAAATTTCATAATTTTGATTGGGATGTTAAATTGCATATTTGTAAAGATAGAATTGAAAAGACAATTAAAGAGTGTAAAAAAATAAATAATGGTCAAGGAATTTATATTGTTATAAATAATAAAGTATATTGGAAAAAGGAAATACCTTATTTTAAAAAGCAATATTTACTTGAATATCCAAAAGTAAAACTATTATTTAAATATAAACAAGAATTTAATAATAGTATAGATAAAATAGAATTATCAAGCAAACATAAAAGAGATAATTTAGAGCCAAAAATTATTAAAAAAAATAAAAATTAATTTTTTTTTTAATAAAAAATAATATATAATAAAAATTTATCTAATAAAAATATTTAAACAATTGAATTTTTTTTGTTTATGATTTTATCAAAAAAATGGCTGTTCAATCAAAAGAAAATTTTGTACCATTTTTTGAATATATCATGCATGCTGAAAAATTCTTTGATTTCTATTTGAAACAAGAAGAAATTACATTTCGAAGATACAAAGATCTTATTTACACATATGATAAAAATGAAAAAAACTTATGATTTTTTTATATTAGATGAAATTAATAATTATGAAGATAACTTTATCTGCAATTTTAATTTAAAACTTTGTGCTTCTTGTAATTCTATTGAAATAGTCAAATACAAATAAAAATTAGAATGAACATTAATAAAAATATATAAATATTGTATAATTTCTCTTATTTTAATAAAATTTTTCTTAAAATGTCTTTTTTAAAAATTAAAAAAACCTCAAGCTTAAAAACTCGTTGTTTTTCTTGTCGTAAACAACAAATTAGATGTAAACCATCTATTGAAAGCCCAAATATTTGTCAATACTGTTTTAAAAAAAACTATAATGAAAATAAGTATTTAAAAACTTCTCCAAAATATTATCCTGATGAAATAAAAAGATTAAATTCAATTGTAATTGAAAATAAATTATATATTTCTGATCTTGAAAAGCGTGTTTCAATTTTAAAACACAACCAAACATTAATTAAACAAAATATAAACAATTTGAATATGATTCTTAATTTTGAATAATTTTTTAAATTTTTTATAAATATTGCAATATTTTTGTAATTTATTATTAAAAACAAAAGTAAATTTGAGCAAAAAATATACAAAGATTTGTTGTTGTTAATTTTTTTTGTTATTTTCGTCTAATTTTTAAAATGAAATATAAATGTAAAGTTAATTCAAAAATCTATAGGTATTGTTGTTATAAAAAAAAATATTCAAATGACCAAATAAAAAAATAGATGATGATTAGTTTTACTTTGCTTTGTTATTAATATTTCAAGACTAAAAAACAAACCAACTCCAATTCCACAACCTAAAAATAATAACAGAACAAATGATACAATAACTACACACACAGAAACAGCTTCAACTACAACATTTCCAACAACTACCAAACCTGATTTTGATTTTCCAAAAGGCCTAAAGATTTACCAACATCAGAAGAATCAACTACTAATTCAACAACTATTATACCTCCTAGTTCAACTAGTTCAACTAAAACTACTTCTACTAGAACAACATCAGAATTATCAGAACCAATATCTGATAGTGATGTTAGTTGTCAAATTTGCAAGATAAAATTAAAGCAAACTGAAATTGAAGAGCATTTGAAAGAACATCTCAAAAATCCTTTATCAAAAGATTTTATATATAATAAGTTGCAAATAAAAAGCATTTAATAGAATTTGATAATATAAAAGCAATATTTTATAAATTTACAGAAGTTTTTAGATTTAAAACAATTAATTCAAGAAGAAATCTATATATTTCTTTTTTTTTTTTTTAGTCTGGACAATCCTGCCTTTATTTATTCGTAAATGCCTAGTGACTAGTGTTCGTACTGAAATACGTATACAGTATACCAAATTACACCCAAATAAAGACTCACTCGATACAAAAGTACCTAGGTGCGACCTGCCATTTCACAAATTTGTCTCTATCGGGTCCCAATACTTGTTGGAACTTGATTCCCAAACATCACTGATCGGTTTGCTAATGCCGTGTCAGGATCGTACTCCTTTTCTTAAATTCTTCCTTCTTTATAAAGGGCAAATGAAAAAGGGGGAAAGTAAAAAGAAACTACCAAGAAAACGAACTAAACAAAAAGAAAAAAACCAATATAAAAAGAAAAAACAAAGAAAAGAAGCTAATCCTGACACAGGGAAGCAGAAAAAGAAAAAAACAAAAGAAAGAAAAAAATGATTCTGACTATTTATAAAAATTATATAATACTGCGCAAGGAAGCGCCTCGCCAAAGTATTATGTACATAAAAGAAATAGAAGAACGTTCTGGAATTTAGTTCTGCAAATCTGCCTACTCCATTGTGCCACGTCTCATTACACGTCTGTTCCTGTTTATCAACTTGCATGCCTTCTTCTCAATTAGGATAGGAACAACAATGCCGATCTTTTGGAGGGAGTATGCCGAATTTCCTACTTTCCGTCAAAAATTCCAGAAAAATTGCTTCAAGCAAGAATATGGTAGAGGGTATATGGTTGAATATGTTCTTGTAACCAAAAAACCTTAGAGAGAGTATTGAAAAACTCATTTTTTAGTTCACCGCCTAGCTAGACTAGAAAACCTTCGTCGACGAAAGAAAACTTCCACCAGAATTTCTTGTACCAAGGCACCCACTGCCAGTTATCTTGCACAACTGACGCTTCTGGCTTGCGTGTCGAATATATAAAGGAGTCCCCAAAACAGAAGAAAAGGTTGACCTTTATAAAAACCAGTATTATACGTAGCTGCTTCGTCTTTTACTAAAAAATTTTTTGTTTTTCTTTTGTTCGGAAATTTGTACAAGTGATCGTTGGAAAGAGTTTTTGGAAATCTATATATTTTTATTAAACAAACTAATTAATAATTAATTATATTTTTTATTATTGTATATAAAAATTTAAATAGAAATTAGTTATATATTAAATAATATAAATAAAAATTTGTTACAAAAATCTGACTCAGAGAAATTAAATTATAAAAAGTCTTTTGTTTTTTATTTTAAAATGTTTAAACTCCAATCTGAGGAAGAAGTTAAAAAATTGTGCAAAAAAAAAGAAAATATTATCAAAAATCTGTATCAGAATGGTATGAACGCCTTGAAACAAAAAAAAAATCGAGATTTAAAGATATACAAATAATTGTTCAACATTAGAAAAAAGCAAACTCTAAAGATTTTTGGAAATTAGTTAAATATTTACATAAAACAGATGAGCAAACACCAAAAATAGATGATCCACAACTATATGATAAGTTTCTCTATATTATCAATCACATATTATTATATTGTTGAAAACTCAAACTTTCTCAAGATAATAAAGTTATACAAAAATATAAAAAATTTAAAACCGAAATAAATAATTCACCAGATTCAAATAAATTTGTTATTGACCATTCTATAAAGTTCAGTAAATACAAATTCGCACCACAACTTTATGAAAATTACTCTAAATTACTGTTTCTATTAATCAAATTAGAAAAATATTATGTTTCTATTTCACGTCAAGTTCCAAAGAAACAAGAGTTTAAATCCAATAATAAAACATCAGTTCCTTTAGAAGATTTACCTGATTGAATACAATGAAACTATAAAAAAGAAATTGAATAAAGTTATGAAAATGAAGAGAATATTTCTATAGATAATGATAATTTTACTCAAATAATACACGAAAGAATATGTGATATAAAAAATATTTGTGAAGAATACTATAAAAAAACAAACTTTGTTTATCAAAAATATTGGAATATTTTAGATGGACTCAATAAATCAACAAATGAAAAAAAGTTTATCATTGAATTAGCAGAAAAATTCTCACCATTTAGCAAAAAATTTGATCTAATTAATTATAGATTTAAACCCAAACCCATCACTTATATTAAACGGTTTGAAAACTGTCATGTAAAAATAGCAAAACAAAGTAGAATTAATAGAAAAAATAAATATGCTATATATTTATTTAATCATGCAGTGGATGAAAATTAACAAATAGGGCGGTGACACCGCAACACCACATTTTTTTTTGCAACTAAGGCATGGCTTGGTGCCCGCGCATTTCTGACATACTTAGTCAATTACAATTAGTTTAGTTATAGTTAATATTAACTAACAGCATAGTGTTCAGTAAATTTTATTATTAACAATAAATGTTGGAAATGATGCTAAAATCGGATGATGCTGAAATTTGGGGTCTCGATTTGAAACTATAAGCCTTGCTAAAATCCATATATACTCTTTAAATATCAAATCTACACCCAAACCTTACCCTAACCCTATAAGACAAAAACGAAAAAAAACCACCTCAAAACAATTTTAAAATTTCATATCAAAATATATCAAAATTTCAGGATCATCCGATTTCAGCATCATCCCCGACAATAAATATAGGGAACCGCTATTTACACCATAGTTTTTGCTATTTGCACCATGAATTTTGTGTAATATTAGATCATCAATCACCTTTTCTATTTGCACTATGGTAATATATATTGCACCAATAAAAACGCGCCTTTTTTTGTAGAATAATAGTTATTTCGCGCCATTAATGTCATGTAACATTACACAAATTTTGTTTTGGTAATCTAGTAGGCCTGCTAACCTAATTTTATAATGCGGGCCAACCCTAACCCTAATTTTATAATTCGGGCCAACCCTTACCCTAATTTTTTAAGGCCTTAAAAAATTAGGGTAAAGATTGGCCTGCATTATAAAATTAGGGTTAGGGTTGGCCCGCATTATAAAATTAGGTTAGCAGGCCTAATAGATTACCAAAACAAGATTTGTGTAATATTACACAACATTAATGGCACGAATAACTGTTAATCTACAAAAAAAGTCGAGTTTTTATTGATGCAACATGAATATAGCCCAAGGTTACACGAAATTGCAAAAATCTGGCCCGCATTATATTAAGGCCTTAAAAAATTAGGGTAAGAGTTTGCCCGCATTATAAATTTAGGGTTAGGGTTGGCCCGCATTAGATTAGGCTACCAAAAAAAGATTTGTATAACATTACACAACATTAACGGCGCCAATAACTGTTAATCTACAAAAAAGGCGAGTTTTTATTAGTGCAACATATATTACCATGGTGCAAATAGAAAATGTTGATTGATGATCTACTGTTATACAAAATCTATGGTGCAAATAGCAAAAACCATGGTGTAAATAGCGGTTCCTAAATATAAATATAAATAAATTATTTTTTGTATAACTTGAACTAGTTTGTGCAAAAGTTCTAATCTTTATCTGCCAAAATAGATATTTGAAATAATTTTATATGATTAGTCAAAATTCAAAAGGTTCAAATTTTTACAAAAAGAGTTCTTATTGTAATTGGTTAAAATTCAAAGTACTCAGATTTTTTACAAAAAATACTTAAACCAATTAAAATTTGAGTTTCTATTTTAAAAATTGCATAATTTATCAATTATTTAATTTGGTAAATTCATAAATATGTCTTCTCGACCAATTACACTCTGATACTAACAATTGCCCACCGATAGGCCAAGCCCTTCGAAAATTAGCATTTGGTCCATAATGTGAATCAAATACAGTACACCTACAAACAATATTTTAACCATCCAAATCTAGATGAGTCTTGACCACTCTAGTAGGTTTAGGTCGCAGATAAATTAGTCTGAGCTTCTATTCTTGCATGTAATTTATATGTATTTGTCCTTGTACAATTTAAGTTTTTATACATTATATGTAATTACTTATATAAATTACCCAATAAAGATATAGGCAAGGTCTCACTTTATGTTCTATTAAATCTAAAGTATTGTATTGGATATAACTAGGCTAATGCATAGCATTGTGAGGCCGGAGCGAAAATATTTTAAAATTCAAAATTTTAAATAAAACTAATTAATTATTTTAATATAATACTAGCTGTAAACCCGTGCATAATGCACAGGGTGTTTTTTAGTTTGTTTTTTTTTAAATAATATTAAATAAATTCATGATTGGTTTAAATAAAAATTATTATAATGACCCTTATATAATTGGGCAATCATATTAAAAATTAATAATCATATAAATAGAGTAAGCTGAATTAGAGGTTAATTCCCTTAATCCGATTTGATCTAAATTTTAGTTGTTTTTTTTTTTGGATTTGTAGTCTTAAGGAAGCGAAATACCAAAGTGACATTTCAGATAAGATACTCTATTTTTTCTTTTTACTTCACTTTTTTTTTTTCTTGTACTAATTCTATTCTTTTTTGGCATAAATTAGTATCAGCAAAGGTTTTTAAATAGCTTTTTAAGTATATTATTTCCTTTTTTTTTCCTTAGTTGTAAATTGTCTTGTTTTGCTAATCTTTTTTTTTTTTTAGGATTTGCTAGATGCTGCTTAGTGCTAGGCAAATGTGTATGCGACTTTTTAGATAAGATATTAATTTTTTTTTGGTTTTCTTTTTTTTTTGCTTGTTTGTCTAGTTACTAATCTTGGGGGTTTTTTTTGAAGAATGTTAGTTTTCTTTTTGGCTATTTTCTTAGAGAACGTCAGTTTTTATGTCATTTTTTTTCTTGGAAGTTTTTAAATATAAAATATGATTTTAATTTTTTTTTGGTTTTTTTTTTTTTTTTTTCTGGTTAGGGGCATGCCATTTATTACGTAATTTTTACCATGGATACATAGTCAGAGGTAGTGATCACATCTATATATTATATTAATCAATTAGAATTAGATAAAATGATTACACCATACATGGGTAGAGGTGGCTACTAAGTAAAAAATATTACGTAATAAATGGCATGCCCCTTACTAATTTCAGGTTTTTTTTTAGAGGATGTCAGTTTTCTTTTTTAAAAATATCAGCCTTTTTTCTTAAAGGATATCAGTTTTCTTACATTAGTTTTTTTTTTGGAGGTTTTTGAACGTAAAGTGAGATATTAATTTTTTTTGTTAGTTTTTTTCCTGTTTTGTTAGCCTTATTACCTTATTATTAATTTTAGTTTTTTTCTTGAGGTTTTTAGACTTTGCTAAACATGAATCTACACCAGATAAAGTGCATATAGTGTTTTGGATAAGATTTTTTTCTGTTTTTTATTTTTTCTTGTTAGTTTTGTTACTAACTTCTTTCTTAGAGTTTTTAGACTTCGCCAGATGTGAATTAATACTGAGCAGGTGTTTGTGCAGTATTTTCGATAAAATATTAAATTTTTTTCTTTACATTTTGCTTTTTCTCTGTCATTTAATTTTGGTACTAATTTTGTTTTTCTTTCTTAAGGTTTTAAGGCTTTACTTAGCATGAATATACCAAAAAACATATTTGTGGTGTTTCAAGTAGGTAAGATTAAGTTTTTTGTTTTTGTTTCTTTTTTTTTTTTTTTTGTTTTGTTTTCTACCTTTTTTAGGTTTTGCTAAAGCACTGATCGAACGTTTAATGAAAGCATCGAGCAAACGTATCGTAAAAGCACCAGGCAAATATATATGGAAACACCAGGCGAGTGTATATAGAAGCACCGGGTGAACGTGTATGGAAGCACCGGGTGAACGTGTATGGAAGTACTGGGCAAATATGTATGAAAGCACTAGATGAATATATATATGGATAATCATAATGTAAGTACTATGCGAACATGAACGTACCTTGAGTCATTAAAATATTGTCGATTTCATTGGATCATATATTAATTTTTTTTTTAATAAAATTTGTTGGGTTTATAATATCATAAAGTTGTAATACTGATTTAAAAAAATTTTATGGGTTGTCTTAATAGTGATTTGCTTTTTTTTTAATAAAACTTTTGGTATATTTGTATTGTTTTTTTTAAAAAAAAAATAAAAAATTTTGAGAGTTGCCCAGTAGTGATTTGTTTTTTTTAATAAAATTTTCAGTAAATTCGCTTTTTTATTTTTTTTAATTTAGTGATCGGTTTATTATACAATATTTTTAGAGTAATGGATTAATCAAAATTGGTTCTGTGAGTTATATATTCGCTAGTTTGCTTCATATATATTGCTTCGCAAATCAGTGATTACATGACTCATATAATTGATTTGATTGGTCGATCGTAGGGTCGCTATGGTGATGGGTTGCTATATAATAATGCCCGGTTCAAATATCATATATTTTCTGAAAAAAATATCCTTTTTGGCCAAAAAGTTATACAAAAAACATTAGAATAGCTTATTTTTAAATTGTTAAATTTTTTGAAAAATTAAAAAACATACTAATTTAAAGTAGTTTAAATATTTTCTATAAATATATTTCATTTTTGAACAAATTTACTTAATAGCATTTTTGAGATTTACTTTATATTAAAAAAATGATGAAAATAGCTTCTTTTGAAAAAGTAAACCCAGGTTTGGTTCAAATAAACTGCTTTTGGTTCAAATAAACACTTCTTTGGTTTAAATAAACTCATTTTTGGTTCAAATAACTCTATTTTTGGTTCAAATAAAGCTGATTTTGGTTTAAATAAACCCGATCGGTTTAAATAAACCTTATTTAAATATAATTAGGCTCAAATAAACCCAATTTGATTCAAATGAACCTAATCTGGTTCAAATGAACCCAGTTTTGGTTCAAATAACCTGAATTGGGTTTAAAACTAAAAAGTTACCAAAATCGAGTTTGTGTAACGTTACACAACATTAGTAGCATGTAACCTAAAATTATTTTTGCGAAAACGGTACAATAAGCCTTTGTGTAACCTATTTGCATATATGTGTTACACAAATTATATTGCCCAATCATATGGCAGTATAAATAGATACCATACTTTAATGCAATTATTTATATTGTTAGTCTAAACGTTATTGTTACACTGTATAAATAGGTAATCTAAACGTTATCGTTACACAGTATAAATAGAGTAATCTAAACGTTATCATTACACAATATAAATAGAGTATTCTAAACGTTATAGTTACACAAAGATTTTTTAGATAGTTTTAAAAGATATTAGATTTCTAACTCAAAATTTTACTAAGTTAACCCCGAGTGGGTTCTTAACAAAAAATGATTTTCTCGCAATTCTGTATAAATCTTAATATTATTATTATGCAGCAAGGTTACACACAAATTTTTTTAGTATATAGTTATAGATATAATAGTTGTATATATTTAATAATATAGTATATAGTATACATTATTTAAATTTAATTTGTTTATAAGTGTTTAGCTAATAATTTTACTATAGGGTCTCACCTTAACATTTAAAAAAAAAATAAATAAATAATTTTACTATAGCTTATACCAATAACAGTAATATTAATAATTATAAATATATTTATTAAAATTATCGGTTTCAAAACGATTCAACTTATTAAAAAGACAAGAAATTGCTAGGAAATTTTTAAAAATATCTACAAAGTTTCAAAAACAAATTTATATTCGAATATTTTTGTAGATTTTAGGCATTCAACTAATAGAATATGTAAATTTATTAAAAAATTATTTAATTGGCAGGTCTGTTTGTTGATTTTTTTTTATCAGGGATTTTTTTTTTTACATGGCACGCGTGCGGACGGACAAAAAATTTCCAAATTGTGGACCTGATCTAATTTTATATAATTGATATAAAAAAAATCAAAAAAGTAATTTTTTTAGGTCAAACCGCATCAAAAACATAACTTTTATATCACCATGCATAAATACTAAATGTCCGTCACTACGCTTCAGCCAATAACTATAACTATCATTAAATAAATTAAAATAGCTTCAAATATGTGCCTCAAAAAATTCAAGAATATTCTTTAAATGCTTTTCTTTTGATCTGTATATTGCACTAACAGCAATTAAATTTTCATCAAATAAATATTCTTTAAATTTCTCATAACTAATGAAAATTTTGTATTCACTAGTTATAATTTCATTAAAGAAAATTTGATTTTCTTCTTTGTCAAATCTTAAGGTAATTATTTCAGAATCAGCTTTAAGATTGGTCAAACAAGACGATTGAATATCCCAACCCCAAAAATCTTCTTCAACAGCTTTTTTTCATCTTTTTTAAACAAGTTCTTGAAAAACTTCTTGAATTTTGATTCTTTTTTACATGTTTCAACAAATGTTTTTTTACATGTAAAAGTGTTTCGTTTGTTAAATTTGTTAACAAATTTCTTGAAAAAAAATATTTGTAAATAGAATTTAGTAATTCTTAAATATACAAAGTGTAATTGTTTTCAAAATTGATAGTTAATTAATGAAAAAATATCTTTCTTAAATGCAAATTGTAAAGTAAAAAAAGAATATTCTAATTAAATAAAATTCGAACAAAAACTTGTTTAATTTCTTGGCTTAAAAATTTTATTTATATAATGAAATTATGTAAATAAATCATACAATAAAAATTACTATAAGATTATTGGTATCAAAATTAAGGAGAAATTTTTTAAAGGAACCAATAAAAAATATATATAGTCTATTTTTTTATTAATAAAAAATAAATTCTTGGCGCAGTATACCCAAGTGTATTTATAATATTTTTATTCACACTTAATATTCTATTTAGGTATGCCGTGTATCGAAAATTCCCAATGGCAAAAAAATAAATATAATCAATGTGATGCACATTTTGATTGGTTGGCAATATATAATTGCATTACAGGATATGAGATTAACATTTATTCTAGTTGGTAAGTGGGGTATTAAAAGATATAATTTTGGTTTGAAAAAATGAGAAAAAGTCATTCCACATATTTTGATTCATAGCTTTGTAATTAAAAACTCTATGTTTGCACTGGAGTTTGTATCGAAGTTTAAATGATAAAGCAAAAGTAAATATCCAATTGAATATTAAAATAAGGTAGTTACTATATGTAGATGTTATATAGACTTCTAAAGGGTGAATTCAATAAGAAATAGAATAATAGAATCATATACCCAAATATAGTCAATATGGCTATAGAGATTATTACATTGCCAGGTATATTGGAGCTTGTTGGTATAATCAGCAAGATCATATATAATATTGTTATAGAGAAAGGATAATAGTTTAAATTTGAATGCTAATATAGTATTAGAGGTATTGAAATCACCAAGAGTAAGGGCGCTAACATTTATTACCTAATATCCATTTACTATAGAGACTTACCCCCGCCCTAGATAAGATTTATAAATAGAATTTTGGCCAATCAAATTTAACTAAAGTAAGATTTTTCTTGACCCCTCACCCCCTAAAATATTATCTAATAAATGTCAGCGCCCTAATAGAGTGCAAGTTCAATAAATTAAAATATACTCTTTTTGATGATCCCTCATACCAACTTTTCATAACTACCAACCTATAACAACTATAGTTATACCTTTCTATAGTCACACCCCATATAGTTACACCTCTATTTAAGCACCCGATTTTGTGCAACAGACTCAAACATAGTAACAAAACCTCATTATAGTCACAAATCGCTTATAATCACTATCACTATGAAAATTTGATTTTTTGACAATTTTATTAATAAAAAACCTCATTATAGTCACCAATTTTTAACTAAATATGGATTAAATAATCTGATTGGCCAATTTTCATATTCACGTATATTTAAAATTATCTATTAATTGATAATCCGCCTATCAACTAGAGAGTGATCCTATAGGCGAAGTGTGGAGTGCTTTCATCTAAAATTTTTTTCTTTACTAAGTTATGATACATGTCCACTAATTGAAAGTTGTAGAGCTCGTCGAGACGCATCTAATGGTGGTTAGATCATTCAAATCGGCCCAGTGGATAGCGAGTTATCATCAAAAAACGATTGGCTGACTATATAAAATCTTTTATGTAAACAAATATTGTTTACATAGAGATTTTATATAGTCGGCCAATCGCTTTTCGACGATATCTCACCATCCGCTGGGCTGATTTGAATGATCTAACCACCATTAAATGTGTCTCGACGAGCTCTACAACTTTCAATTAGTGGCATGTATCATTAACTTAGTAAGTAAAAAGTTTTAGATGGAAGCACGTCATATTTCGCCTATAGTGATTTTCATATGTAAATCTGCATCTTTGAGTTTTAAATAGTCGGCGGCCAATCGCTTTTCGACGATATCTCACTATTCGCAGGGCCAATTTGGATGATCTAACCACTGTTAGATGTGCTTCAACAAGCTCTACAACTTTCAATTGGTAGGCATGTATCATTAACTTAGTAAGTAAAAAGTTTTAGATGGAAGCACGTCATATTTCGCCAATAGATGACCATAATGAGATATTTTATTTATAGTCACATCTCTTTACAATCGCCAAAACAGGGTGTGACGGACTTGGTAATTATAGAGAGGGACGACTATACAATTATTATATTTATACACAACAAAACTTTACCTTGGAGCAACTAGGAACCAGAGTTCCAGATTGAAAGTTGAGATAACTAAAATAGAGCTGAAAAAAGTTCTCCTTTTGGGTTTAACTCCTGGTAGAAGACTCTGGTACTATAGAAGAAGTAGTAGAGCTAAACACTTTAAAGTTTTTGTCAAAAGGAGTAAAAACTTTTGTAGAAACATACTTTTGGTTGAATATAATATTTTGTATAGCATATACTCTTTTAGTTCTTTGCAAGTTGGTGCTTCTAGTATTTCCTCTTGGTCTTTTCGAAATTTTGCCAAAAAGTGGGAAATTCAGCTTACTCCCTCCAAAAGATTAGCAGTGTTTATGCCTTCCAAATCGGGATTGGCCTACCTAATTGGAGTCGACATCATGAGTGCTCATTTTGCTACAATGTAAACAATAATGACTTGTCAGAGATTTTTCTAAAATATCGTAGAAATTTCTTTTCTTTTGTAACTTAGGTGTAGTTTTTTTTAGTGTATATTTCTCTGCTTTATAGTTTACATATAATACTTTGGTAGAGTTTCTATACAGTATTATATAATTTTTATGTTACACATTTTTATATGTGTTTGTTATAGATTAGTTTTTATTTTCTGTTTTTCTCATCTTTCTTCTTTTCTTTTTGTCATTTTTGGTACTTCACTTAGGTTTTGTAGCTTCTCCCTTTTTTTTTTACTCCTCTTTTAAATTTCTTGTTTATATCTTTTTTCTTTTTGTCTTTGGATTAAAATCACTTCACTATTGAAGCTAAATAAGAAGGATTTAAGGAAATCAGTAATTTTGATAAGGCTAATAACAGCCAATTAGTGATCACAGGGAAGCATGTGCAAAGAGTTGTATGCCCCTGTAGGAGAAAATTGTTATTGCGGCAGATTGTACTTAGCAGACATTAAGTAGCGCGAGTAAGTTTTTATTAGAGAAAGAAGTGATTTTAGTAGCAGATATTGTAAACTAAAATTTTGTGTACAAAGTAGTGTATTGACTTGATTATGTTATGTTCAATTATTAATCGATTTAGTTCAATAATTGAGTATCAATTAAGGGGCTCGAGCAACAATAGGTCAGTCAATGATTGATAGTACTAATCAATCAAATGAATATATATTTGATTGACTAAAAGTTTTTTGATTATATATATCAGGAAAATAACAATTTATGCGCAATAGTTACCTTTCTAAAATGTAATCTTTGAATTTAATAACATTTATATTTTAGTCTATATTAATTATAACATAATTAATTAAATAAAAGCCAATTTATTTTTCTATTTGATAAATCTTTATAATACAAAACTTATATGTTCTAAACAAAAATAATAAAAATAAAAGAACTCAAAAGTTGAGCCAAAACAAATGAAATTTTTGATACTAGTATAGCAAGAAATTTAGTTCATCAGCAGTTTCGAACCCATAATACTATAAGTAGAATAGCAAGCAGCCCCAATTCGATAAAGCCGTAAAAGAAATCTACAAAAAATTGGTAAAAGAAATAAAACCAGAGATATTTGGATTCGATAAAAAGAAGCCACATTTTAATACTGTTTGAATATAATATAACCGAGATTAATTAGGTACAGATTGAACTATTTTTCTTATTATTTTTTTGTGGTTCTAATATTAGTTGCCGTTTTCTGAAAAAAAATTTAAAAATGAATAAAAGGTGAACGAGCCCAAGAAAAAAGTTAAAACACAATTGGATATTTTTTAAATATAAATGTCAAGAAAGGCAAAGAAAGTGTATAATATTGTTATAGAATAGGTTTTAATTTTGGTAAAAATTAGTTGGAAAATTAGAACTTAATAAGGAAATTTTGTAATAACTGTATTTAGTAATAGTGATATGCGAAATTGATGTGCAATGACACTCAATGACGCTTAGCGACGCTTAACGACGCTTAGCGACGCTTAATGACGCTTAGCGACGCTTAACGACGCTTAGTGACGCTTAATGACGCTTAGCGACGCTTAACGACGCTTAGCGACGCTTAGCTCAATAGATATATAAACCCACCTTATTTCCCTTAGTTTTAGACAGATCCAGACATTGTATTTTATCTTTACCTTTATATTATTTATCCTCCTCTCTTATTATTAATAAACTCTTGGGATTTCTAAGGAACAGACACCTTGGAATAGCCCTCTTGTTAAATTAATAAACTGTGTATTATCTCTTGTTGTTTTATACCGAACTGCCTCAGAGAAGTGTGTAGTTTCTTACAGACATAAAAGAAACTATACTTCCCTCTTGCACACCGCTTCACGCCCAAAGTAAGGGATCTCAGGAGCCGTGTGATTGTTACTCTATCGGAATTAAAGAAGGCTTCCGGTACTGTAACATTTGGTGCCTTCTGGCGGAAACCTATTTAAATTATTGAATATTATTAAAGAATTTGGAAATCTTATTATTACTTTTGGCAGAAATTTAATTTTTTTTTTTGGCTGTTACTAACCCTCTTGCTGTTGATTGCACTCTTATTATTCTCTTACAACTTACTTGGAATTTTCTTTTTGTTGGATACTAACTATTTACTATATTTAGGAGATTAAAATTTTGTTAACAACTTACTACTAACCTTTTATTTTGGAGGTATTTTATTATTCTTTTATTAGTTTCCTTAAGACTTGGGAACTGCCTTTTCTATATGAATAGAGCGTATGAACTATACTTAGAACAAATTGAAGTACACGAAACAAGTCATCCTTCCTCACTTGCGGTAGACGTTTTGCAAGCCTACCATCCTGATTTATCCTGTACTATCTGTTACCCTGTTGCTAATTTATACCGTCCCTTTCGCCGATTCTGGGGAACGTATCGAGACAATTATTTTGCTACCCAATACTCACAAAAGACAAACGACTCTTACTGTATTTTAGTTGCTGCTACTGATTATAATACTGCTAGAGCTGCTGCTCGAGATATTGTTTTTAGTTGCCGCTATAACAACGACCTATTAGACCCAAAAGAAGTTATTGCTGGTCTACTCCTTGCACATACCCCCTATACTCTTGCACCTACCTTACCTCTTAATTTTGAAGCTACCCTACTTGATCTTCACATTGAGGACCTCTTACCTTCTACACCTGCTTCAACTCGACCAAGGACTGAAAACCTTCTATTCGATTTTCAAAATCAACTAGGAAGAACTGAATTAAATTTTGACGTTTCTCCACCCAGATCTATATTCACCTTAGGACCTGAACAATTAGCTGATACTGGTGTTGGTTCTTCCACTAATACTTATATACCAATCCCTCCAAGCCTTGCACTTCCTTCTTCACCTATCTCAGAAATTCCATATCATTATACTCGAGAAACTACTCCTCCTCCACGAAATCGCCTCTTTCGCTATTTACAACAAACCTTTTCTCCTGCTCGCACAACTGTTCCTCCATCTCCTCTTGTAACTGAATATTACCCAACTGTTAATTTAGATATAAACGTTACCCCACGCCATACACCTCCATTACTTAATACTCCTCCTCTTAACGACCAAAATTTAATTGACCCTCTCGACCATTATATTCAAAACCAAGACGCTACTATTGTTAGAGCTGACTCTCCTCCACAATCCGAGGAAATAAATTTACAACCTCTTGTTGAAGAATTAAACCCTATCTTACCTCCTAACCAACCAGAAAACCTAATGGGTGATCAAGCTTTACGAGATGCTGCGCAAGCAATAACTGATCTTGCCAATGCCCTTGGACAAGGCTCTGAGAAAACTCTTATTACTGTTGCAGATTTTTACGGTGACGGAACCCAAGACCCTGCTGACTGGCTGAAGGAATTTCGAAGAGCCGCTACTGCCAACCGATGGAGTGCTGAACGGAAACTTCAGCTTGCTCCTGTGTACCTTAAAGGTGTTGCTCTAGACTGGTATACTGCTTTAAACCCGGCACCCAATGTTTTTAATGATAACAACAACCAGAACCGAAGTTTCCAGCATCTTTTTAAGACACGTTTCTATACTACTAAGCAAAAGGCCCTTTGGCAAAAACAACTTTTCGAAATTAAGCAAGGACCCACAGAAACGGTGGATGGATATGTCAACCGATTTCGTACATTGCAAACGAAAGTGGACCCAACCGGTGTTTTTCCCGCTGATTTTGTTAAACAACTTTTTATCCAAGGCTTACGTTCTGAGTATGCAGTTAATGTTCAAGCTGCTATACCTAATACCCTGACCGATGCTATTGAAGTAGCCCTCCGCTGGGAAACTGGAAAATTAATGACTACCCCTACTACCAATACCGACCAAGCTATTCAACAACTTACAGACCAAATTGCTAAGCTTAGTATTAATTTAGCCCAGACACAGACCACACCTACCTCTTCTGTTAATTATGCTGACAACCGTGCCCAAACCCCTCGAATGAAAGAGCCTCCTATCTGCTATTATTGTGGACGCACTGGACATTTTATTCGTGATTGCAATAGTAGAAAACAGGACCAACGACAAGGATCCAATTCTCGTCGTAATAATAATAACAATAACCGGAACAGAAATAACAACCAAAATAGGGACCGAAATGGTCGCTCTTCTGATCGCTATTCCAATAACAGAGACCGTTCTCGCAGTCGCAATAATTCTCGTCCTAGAAGCCAATCTAGAGATAATAATTATAGAAGCCGAAATAATGATAACTATCACTCTTACCAAAACTCCTCTAATCGATCTCCTTCGCCTTATCATCGAAGTGTTAATTATCTTACACAAAATCAGACTCAGACACCCTCTCTTACTGCTAGCAAGTGGAAAACGCTACTCAATAATCCATCTATCCGAGGTGCCTTGGCTACTCACCTGTATGAGGAAGCCAAAAATGCCAACCTTGTTCAAACCCCTGCGTATACTACACCTGTCAAATGTAATGTCTCTCTTCAGAATAAACCTTACCAAGCTATTATTGATAGTGGTGCTTCAATCAGCATGATTGCTCACAAGGCAGTCAAAGAACTTGGATTGACTATTGAAAAGGCCTCTAACAGCCTTATTGTTCCTGCAGTTGGAACTTCCACTCGGCCTTTAGGGATTATAAAAGACCTGCCAATTGAAATTGATCACATTACTATCCCTCTTACTGTAGAAGTAGTAGACACTACTTCTTACTCTCTTCTATTAGGCAATGACTGGAATCAAAAAGTGGAAGCAAATTATAATTGGAAAAATGGTTGTTATACTTTTAAATGGGAAAACAAGAAACATACTATCCCTACTACTTATGAAAGTAACCAACCTCTACCCAGTCAACCCACTGTGACTGCACCAGATGAATTAGACCTTTATGAACCAGAATACTTATATCCTCGAGAAGCTTATACTTTTGATCGAGAAGACTCAGACCAATCTCTCTCACCAGAAGAAAATGAATGGACCACTTATCATTCTCGCCGTAGAAACAGAAAAGCTCCTAAACAGCGTGTCTGTGGAAATTGTGGTTCTCCTGACCACCTCTTTGCAAATTGTCCTACCAACCAATGTAATCGATGCCAGGAATTTGGCCACATCGCTGTTAAATGCCCTAAACAAGCCCCAAGACGTACCACCTGCCCTACTTGTCATGACTCCAACCACCTATATAGGGACTGCCCCAATAATGTCTGCAGAGGATGCAGTACATTAGGACATATTGAAGCCTACTGTCCTCTTGCCACTTGGAAAAGACAAAATTTGGTTTACCAGTGTGGATGTACTCTTGATCAAGTTGATAGTAATCGCCTACCTAACCATAGCACTCGCCGTACCCACCATTGTTGTCAATGTAGAGTTCCTAACAGACCTGAAGTCCTTAGACTTCTTGAAGAGAAACTTGTTTGCCCTGGATGCTATTCTGACTTTCACTGTGCTCTAGACCGAGAAGACCCTAGGAGTATCCATTTCTTCACCCAAGGTGAAGGACGTGGAATGCTTGTTAATTGCAAAGTATGTAATAAAGCAGATACAAGACCTAGAATGTGTCAATTAGACAGTCTTCGGGAAGAATTATGGTTTTGTGAATTAGAACACCTTTACGCATACAAGGCTAGCCAGGATATCCAGTATAATCCTAATTATAACCTCTGGACTCGAATCAAACGTTATACTGAATCAACAAAGAATGCCGGACACCAATATGAAATGAACCAGACCAGAATTTACCGACTTGCGAAGATTCTCTTGGATGAAAATGACCAGACCATTGCCCAGGCCCTAGAACCTCTAACCTCTGACCGCATAACTCAACCCTGGAGCTATAAGGAAATGCAACTTATATTGCAAGCTGAATCAGACTTACTATCAGAAAATGATATTGACCCGCTACAAGCAATTTTAGATGAATCCTTCGACACTAGCCACCCAGACTATGACCAGAAGTATGCCCTCGCTGTACTTCGAAGAAACTTTACAGTTCCTGTTGACCTCTGTCAGGAATGTTTACATGTTAAACACCAAGAGGAATTGAATGCAAATCAAGGGTATTGTGATGATTGCAAACTTCCAGACCCAGAAATTTACTCTCCACCTGCTGAAGAAACAGTTAAGGAAATCGATGATGGTTCACAGTTTTATCAGCTTCAACAACAAGTACAACAACAGGATCAATTGATAAAACAATTACAAGCAAGAATTGAAACCTTGGAAACTACCAATGCTGCTTTATTATGCTTTTTCCGAGAAGAAGCCCAAAATGCTCACCAACGGGCTAATGCCTTGGATACACTTTGTCAAAATTTTTAGAGAATCCTAGGCAGGATCATAAACTACCTGTCGACCCAGACCAGAACCTTATACCCAAATTTGTAAATATTATTACTCTTGAACATGAAGAATATACCCTATCGACCCAGACCTCTTTAAATATTGGACTACTTAATAAAGAACAAGGCCTAGCTTTTCGGAAATTATTAGAAGAATTTGCAGACCTCTTTGCAAATGATATAACTGAGCTAGGACGAACCAACTTGGTTACTCACCGAATCTATACTGAGGATGTACACCCTATTCGTTCCCGGCCTTATTCTGTACCTCCTAATGAACAAGAATTTATACAAGAAGAAATCCAAAGAATGTTAGAACATAAGCTCATTCAACCCTCTGATAGCCCTTGGACCTCACCTGTTGTTCTAGTACGAAAGAAAAATGGCAAATTACGATTCTGTGTAGACTACAGAAAAGTAAATGCTGTTACCAAAAAGGATGCTTACCCTCTGCCTCATATTGATGAAATGCTTAATGCCCTTACAGGATGCTCTTGGTTCTCTACTCTCGATCTTGCAAGTAGATATTGGCAAGTTGCCATGGACCCCCGTGACAAAGAGAAAACTGCCTTTACTGCACGATATGGAATTTATGAATTTAATGTAATGCCTTTTGGTCTTTGCAATGCTCCTGTAACTTTTCAAAGGCTGATGGATCGTGTATATAAAGGAATTGCATGGAAATTTGTAGTTGTGTACTTAGACGATACAATTGT